>JZKD02S0075606.1:0-16171 GCA_000966675.3 Picea glauca
CAGATGTCAAAGAAAGAGTCAGAAATGTACAAAGGACAGATCCATTTGTTCAGACCGTGACCATGTACCTACAACAAGAACCCGCCGGAGTAAAATATGAAGGCTATCAGATGACCGAAGGAGGTCTACTCACTTACAAAAATAGATTTTATATTCCAGCGTGTGACGACTTGAAGAGGTTCATTATGGATGAATTAATAAAAGACCCTATACTGGTCATCCAGGATACCACAAAATGGTCACTGTCACCAGGAAACAATTTTATTGGCCTGGATTGAAGGAAGACATAGCCGAGTACTTGGCCAAATGCATAGAATGCCAGCAGGTTAAAGCGGAATACCGACACCCAACAGGGTTATTGCAACCTTTACCAATCCCATAATGGAAATGGGAAACCATCTCCATGGATTTCATCATGGGATTACCAACTTCGACCAAACAAAACGATGCCATTATGGTAGTGGTGGATAAATTGAGCAAGTCTGCTCATTTCATCCCTATCAAATCAACTTGCAAAGCAATAGATATCGCCCAGGTATTCATGAAACATATATTCAGACTGCATGGTATGCCAAAAGAAATTGTGTTTGACAGAGACACGAAATTTACTTCTAACTTTTGGAAATCACTGATGACTGGTTTAGAGACCAATATGTTGTTTAGCACCACCTATCACCCTCAAATCGACGGACAGATAGAAAGAGTGAATCAAATATTAGAAGACATGTTAAGGATGCATGTAATGTGTCAACCCAAGAAATGGGAAGACTACCTTCCACTGGTAGAATTCGCCTACAACAACGGCTACCAAGCATCCCTAAAGATGAGTCCCTTCAAGATCCTCTATGGTAAACTGTGTAATACTCCAGTTAGCTGGAGTAATCCTGTAAATAGGATATCATTTGGACCCAACATGTTAAAAGAAATGGAGTATCAAGTGACTTAGATAAGACAAAATCTGAAGGTCGCTCAAAACCGACATAAAAGTTATGCTGACCAAAAGAGAACTCCAAGAGAGTTCAAAATAGGAGATCACGTATATCTTAGAGTTAGACCCAGGAAGAGTTCCCTGAAAATGGAAGCTTGTGCCAAGTTGGCACCTCGGTATTCTGGACCCTTTGAGGTTCTAGATAGAGTGGGAACTGTAGCCTATCGGCTAGCACTTCCTCCCACAGTCAAAGCACATAATGTTTTCCATGTTTCATTATTAAAGAAATATGTACCTGATGCTAATCATACAATTGATTGGTCTGTGATTCAGGTGGAACCGGAGGGAGAATTTCTACCAGAACCCCAATGCATACTGGACAGAAAGGAAACCCCGCTCAGGAACCGAACCATTGCACAGGTCAAGGTGCAGTGGAAACATTTTGGCCCAGATGAGGCTACATGGGAAATGGAGGATGCCATGAAACAAGCATATCCGATTTTGTTTACATCTATACATGCAGGTCATGTTGATAGATAGAACATCGAGGACGATGTTCCTTTAAGGGGGAGGGAATTGTAACACCCTGTTTCCCCCAGTTTGTAAAAAAATAACTATACTGGCCAAGAACTGTGGCAAACTCAAGAATGTGAATATGTGANGCATCCCTAAAGATGAGTCCCTTCGAGATCCTCTATGGTAGGCTGTGTAATACTCCAGTCAGCTGGAGTAATCCCATAAATAGGATATCTTTTGGACCTGACATGTTAAAGGAAATGGAACAGCAAGTGACTCAGATAAAACAAAATCTTAAGATCGCTCAAAACCGACAGAAAAGTTATGCCGACCAAAAGAGAACTCTAAGAGAGTTCAAAATGGGAGATCATGTATATCTCAGAGTTAGACCCAGGAAGAGTTCCCTGAAAATGGGAGCTTGTTCCAAGTTGGCACCTTGGTATTGTGGACCCTTTGAGGTTCTAGATAAAGTGGGACCTGTAGCCTATTGGCTAGCACTTCCTCCCACAGTCAAAGCACATAATGTTTTCCATGTTTCATTATTGAAGAAATATGTACCTGATGCTAATCATACAATTGATTGGTCTATGATTCAGGTGGAACCGGAGGAAGAATTTCTACCAAAACCCCAATGCATACTGGACAGAAAGGAAACCCTGCTCAGGAACCGAACCATTGCACAGGTCAAGGTGCAGTGGAAGCATTTTGGCCTAGATGAGGCTACATGGAAAATGGAGGATGCCATGAAATAGGCATATCCGATTTTCTTTACATCTGTACATGCAGGTCATGTTGATAGATAGAACATTGAGGACGATGTAGCTTTAAGGGGGAGGGAATTGTAACACCCTGTTTCCAATAGTTTGTAAAAAAATAACTATATTGGCCAAGAACTGTGGCAAAATCAAGAATGTGAATATGTGATGTGAATGGACCTTGTGAAAAAGGTCGGTGAATGTAAATAAGATTTTATATATAAATATATATATTGCAGGACTGCTGAGGGGGGGTTGGGGGATATGCTGAAAAATAGACCACGATGGTTGAAGAAAGGTGGTGGAAGGCACCTGGAAAGGTGGCGTTAACTTCCACTGAAACCAATACCGTATTTGGACTTCACTGGCCTGGAGAACCAAGAGCGGCTCGTTGGCCCAAAATAATTTACTCGCAGGCTGGTAGGTAGATGGCTTCTCAAGAATTAATGAGGGATGGGGCAAGTGAACCACTCATCCGTAGGAGCCTCGAGCCTAACCACCGTGAGGGAAATCGCGCCACATGCAACCTCGCAAGGGGAAAATGCGTGAGGTAGGAGCGAAAGGGCGCAGACACGACAGAAGGAAAGAGAACTCTAGAGATATGCAGAGTGAGTGATAGTGGAGAAGGGGGAGAGTAACCCTCGTTCTTGGTCACTGGAAAACCGAGACACATTCTCGCAACATCGTGGTAACGAGCACCCCTCTCAGCAGTTGCACTCACTTCTGGTGTTATTTCTAATAAGTGTTTTACATCTTGCACCTTGAAAATTCATATGCTGACATATATGCTCATAGTCTATACAGTTTTATAAATGGTCTGAGTATAAGACTACCTGTGTAGTGTTTTGTTCTAAAATGGTGGTTGCATGCTTATAATGGGAGGGCCACATATGGCTTATGTCTATAAATAGATTTATATGTATATACACACATTGAATCAATTCAAAATTTAAGTTGTTTCTCGGGAAACCTCTACCCTTATCCATCTCGGGTGATACCCTGGATAAATCTCCCCATAGAGACACCCTTTTTTAGAAGCTCGGAAGAGGTAGCACTTTGTGTGCAAAGACTCTGCAGAGGCAAAAAAGTCACAGAATCCCTTCAGGATTCGAAGAATAAGTATTGATCAATGGATGAAATCCTGTCGAGAGATCTGCAGTCATTCACGACTATTAAATCGAAGGAATAAATGAGGGCGTTAAATGCCTTAACCCTTTTTCCTTTATCTTCGCGAGTAGCGAAGAAATCGGGATCGTAGATCCCCGAGGTCCGTGAAAGAATCTGGACCGTGAATTCGTGTCCAGGCAGCTTAGGAACGATGCAATCGAGAGACAAGTCTGAGCCGTCAGATCTAGGTCTAAACAGCCGACAACCGTTAGATCTGTCGAGAATTACACGAGGTTTAAATCTCACGTGAAGAGGGCAGAGCGAGAGTTCCGAGAAGGAGATTGTATCTGGATATTAGCATTCGGGAGCTCAGGGATCCGGAGGACGAGAGTCCGAGTACTCGACCTCATAAATCGCGACAAGGCGAAATAGATCTGAGCCGCCCATCTGTAGAAGGATACGTGTCATGAGATCCTCCCTATCAGGGATTCAGACATTGGGAGTCAAAAGAGGAAGTCTCTTGACTTCGCGAATGGCGAAGTCGCGAGAGGATCCTGGAACGTAGATCCCAGGGACCATTCGGAGCCCTATGAGCCATTGATCTAATCCTTTACTTAAGCAAAAGAGTGAACTCGACTACGTCCCAAAAGTCCCAAAGACATCGGGACCGTCCATGTTGGAGGACAGGTGGCCAAGATCTATCCGTTTCGCATATCGGGGATTCGTAAGTTTGAAGGTGGAAAACCCGACTCTTGGAGTCACGAAGTCTCGAGTCGCAAGATCGCGATGTGATTTGGGTCGTTAATCAAAGAGGATAGGTGGCGGAGAACTATCCATTTCACATATCGGGGATTCGTAAGTTTGAAGGTGGAAGACCCGACTCTTGGAGTCACGAAGTCCCGAGTCGCGAGATTGCGATATGATCTGGGCCGTTGATCAAAGAGGAAGGACATTAATGGGATCTGGCATCTCGATACATCGCATATCAGGGGTTCGTGAGTTCAGAGGTTGAAAGGAATCGTTTACGACCTCCCAAGTAGCGAAGTGCTAAGAGCCGAGCATGAGAAAACACGTGGCAGAATTTCCTGGTGGGGCCTGCGTGATTGACAGGTGGACGTGAGTCGCCTGGAGAAGGGAATCAACGTTCCATTGACTTCTCGCGTCTCGGGGATTTACAAGATAAGAGCTTGAGAGCTCAACCCTTGGACTTGCGAAGTCCCGAGTAGCGAAAACGTGAGAAGGATAATAAATATCGCTTCTCGGGGGTTCGTGAAGGAGAGGTTCCAAGATTCGACGCTACAACTGGTGAAGTGGTGAGTTGTGAGAAGTGTCAAAGAGAAGTCCCGAAGGAATCTAGACCGTCCATTAAGGGAGACACGTGGTGAGTGGTCAGAGCTCAGGGAAAGTTCTGAAATCATGTGGACCATTGGATCCACACTATCAAGGGCCATTGATCTCCTACACGGATCCCCATACCAGAATTCAGAGATTTGCATGACATGGTTTTTTTGGGGGCGGATTGTTGCATCTCGAACCCCCGGGCACTGAAATTCCGAGAGGATCCAAACCGTCGGATCAAGGGAGGCTTGTAGCCATTGATCTCCTTTGGAGGGAAACTTGGGAGACTTTGTGGATTTCGGGGATTTGAATGGAAAAGGAAGAAGTCATGCATTGCGATTTCCCGAATCACGAAGGGCCAGTAAGGTCCTTGCCGATTTAAGCATGGGGTCACAGAATGTTGTCACGAGAACAAGACCCAAACAGGAATCTTGTACTCGCTAGCCCTTTCAAGTTCGACGCTTCACTGTGTCAGGGTTTGCAGAGTCGAAAGACTCAACACTTTGTTGGTGCTGAGCTGCGAAGAACGAAAGGACGCCATATTTGTTTGGCCTGTGGTCCTAACCCACAATCACAAGGAGGTGAATAGGGAAGAACTAGCCTGTGCTAGGCCCCCGTAGGACTCCGGGGATTCTATCCCTTGAGGAAAAGCAAAAATTTTATTATGTCGTAGTGGGTGTGTGACACACTATAGAATTCACAAGTTGTTATCATATCTAATTTTTTTCCAATATAGAAGAGTTTGAGACAATATCTCAACTACACACCAAACTAGAAAACTCACTTGGAAAAGATCTCTCTACTAAATAATAGAATGATACAACTTACTTAAATATAACACTACATTAGAATAACACACCACAATATTAATAACATCTTAATATCACGATGAAGAATCTAAGTATTAAGCATATAAGACAAGTAGAACTTAATTACTCTCGTAGTAATTACTGTGGAGTAGTTTGAATGAAAATGATACCTAAAAATCCAGAATTTCATTGTCAAAATATTTTATTTTCATTGCAACATCCTATCAAATTACGGACAAGAGACACATGTTCGCTTCTCGATTTTCAAATCTTCTAGGATTTGATAATACCTCAACGCTGCACGGCCAAAAGAGAATTTTAGTTTGCGACTTCGAATTCGCTCTGGTTTGACATATTTTAAGAATTCATCAATCATGCGATTTGTTTTTGTCATTCTGTTAAAAACATGGCACAATAATTCGGAAAAAATAAAATTAACCTATTCCTCCTCTTATTCTGATGAAGAGGCCATTTGAGCACGCTCACCTGCACGGAATACCGCCTGTTGTTAAGAGTCAAATTTGAGAAACAGTTCCAAAGTTTGGTTTATGTAAATTGTTGAAGTTTCGACCCGAGGGTGAAGTTTGCGTGAAGGGCAGTAGGTGGAGGATGCGAAAGTTCTATTTTATTATTAAATATTTTTATGATAATGGTAGGTAATAATTAGAACAGTTATTATTTGCATTAAATATTTTTATGATAATGGTAGGTAATAATTAGAACAGTTATTATTTGCATTATATTAAATAAAGTACTTTTGTTCTCATACACTTTTCTTATTATGGAGATTCGTGTTGTTGCTCTCTTAAACAATGATTATCTAGGTTAGAAATTATTATCTAAGTTAGAAATTATTGTCTTTGACTGTGATAGTGGTACCTATTGAGATTCATTCATGCTGTTTCTTGTTTTCCATAATGATTATGTTTAAGTTAGAAATTATTGTTTTTAAGATGATCTTTGAAGTAATGTATGATGTGTTTATGATGATTATTTAAGATATTTTGTATTAAAATTTTATATTTCATCATAATGAGATTTWTATATATAGGATGATAGTGTTTATCYAGGAAAGTAMTTATTAGATTTTCATTTTTATGATTATTTATATTATTAGAATTTTTTCATTAATATTTAATATTTAAAGATAATGGGATTTTTTATATGATAATGACTATCCATGAAAGTACTTATTAGATTTTCATTTTTATGATTATTTATATTATTAGAATTTTTTCATTAATATTTAATATTTAAAGATAATGGGATTTTTATATGATAATGACTACCATGAAAGTACTTATTAGATTTTCATTTTTATGATTATCTATGTTATTAGAATTTTATGTGTGATGATCCATRGTAACTATAATATCACCAAGTTAATGATTAAAAAAATAGTATATAGACATTATAATATAAGTTGAAAGGGTAAAACCTAAACCACATTTCTCCACTTATGATTTGCTTWAGCACTCACATAATTAGTARATTCTTGAATAATTATGCACCTTATTTTCTTCTTCTTTGTATTCTAGTTATTGATATAGAAAATATAAGCACACTTTACTTTTAATAGACTCACTTCATTAGTATCAAATTGTTTCATTTGTCATTGCAAATTTAAAAGCTTTGTAGACTTTGTCAAGATCCATGCATGGGCTAGCTTCGAATACCAAAAACATAGAGTTGATCATATACAATTATGGACCTTCATATACATTGAATACAAATCGACATAGTTGGAACACCATATCCACTTAATTTACTAGCCATATTGTAAGAATTATCTAATCAATGATTAAATGTAGAACCAAAATTAGTAAATATTTAAATAGATTGTAGATATATTAAATAGACTAAGCCCTCATGTATTTGTGTCTTACATACACACAATAGAGACTAGGCCATTTTTCCATAGGAATCCATTCAAAATGAAACATGCCCATTTGATTCCCATTTTTGGAAAAAAAGATTGATGTTGATGTGCTCAACAACTTGTTAGTTCACTCTAGAACCACTCAATGAAGACTTTAGTGATATACAAATAAAATCAAGCTTGTAACCATATAAATTTCCCTAATCATGAAAGGTTGGTGGGAATCCCACAAAAGAGCATGGTGAATTTTCATCACTATGTAGGACTACTTTATGAATACAATGCATAATATTTTAATTATTGAGGTATTTTGAAGATCAGTACATGTTATCAAGAGAAATTTACATTATCATGATCAATAAATAAATTAATGAACTAATTAGCTCGATTCTTTATGGTTTTTTTGGACATCATACAGAAAGAGCCCTATCATATTCTCAACTTCATATTATTGGATACACTAAGAAATGCATATAGGTTTATATGTAGAAACTTGACCATAGGCATAAGGCCAATAACCATTGTGATCATTCTAGTGATTAGAAAAAMCAATAGAATAATGACCACTATAGTGATAAATAGAAGAAGAGAAAGTAAGGCTATACTCACAAAAACATTATGAAATCTAGTTAATAACAACATACCTTTCAGAAACAATCCCACAMGTGTTATTTCCAATTGTGCAAGAAAACTCATAAATAGTGTGTCACAAATAATATGACCTCAAACTCTAACATATGTACAACAATATTTTCAAGCAACTACTAGATTTTGTGGCATAGGATCAATGGAAGCAAGTAGTAGGTTCTTATATAGAGTCATACAATGTTGTTATCCTCATACAAAGTCAAATACCTAAAGCATAGTTAAATCAAAAGTAGGGAAAAAGTATTTTTCAAGACTCATCAATAACCTCAAGTATATGCCAAGACTCATTAATAACCTCTTCATTTCATTGTGAACAATGGAGCGAAAAAATACAATTTCCTAGTATAAGATTCAATCTAAAACTAGTTACACACTACACACATACTCAACATTGATTGGATTATCTCAAGTAAGGAATGGTACATCATAAATAAATGCAAATTAGAGTACACCATCTACCCATGGAAGGATGAAGCCAATTATGACATTGCAACTCTATACATATATAATGCATTATTGGAGAAACCTTGCTAGTGGGATTGCCATTGAATTATGAGTTGTTCATTCAAAGTAATGTCTTTGACATCAAAGTCCAATATTTTTTCATGTTATAGAGGTAAACATGAATCTTAAAATATATTTAATTTTAGCAAATAAATATCAAAAAAAGACTAGACATGACAATGAAGACAACAATTGTGTAGAAAATTCTCTCTCTGGTACAAATATAATATGTTTTACATTTAATGCAACAAAAACAAATTTATGCTTCTAGATGAAATCATTTATTGTTTCAATGACTCGAGAAAAATTCCATTATTCTACTAGGGATATCATAGAATTGATCCATAGGGAATTCACTTGTTGGCCAATATCTTATCATTTTCATTAATAAATAGTGTTTTAAAATTGTGCTAAATCAAGTCAATATATTAATATTTAATATTAAGGTTGGAGAGTTATTTCTTAACTAAAGTAGGTTTATATGTATTGGGGGGGATATGCATAGGGTAGTGGTAGTTTATAGATATTGCATAGGTGTTATAGGTATTGGGAAATAAATCCACACTCAAACAACAAGGAGAAACTTTCTTTGGGAAGTAGAAATTGATTATGAGGTCATACATTTCCACCTTGCTGAGAGCGACTAAATGGTTCATATGGAAAATGAGATTGCGAACCAAATCCCCTATGTTGCATACCTCTATGTGTATCATTTTCCTTAGCTAAGCCTTTGTGTTTTATCTGTTATTCTATATGATTTGATTTGTTATAGGCCAATTCTATGCATTTGTAAAGTCCCATTCCTTGATCCTATATTTAAGGGAAAAGGTGTCCACCGGTTTAAGGGGCACTCCTACAAAACTTGATTTTTCACTATCTAGGAATCTTTCTGAGTGGATGATTTTAGTTGGGAGAACGAAGGTTTTTAGATTTTAGAATGAGAGGGAAGAAAATACCAGTACACAAGATCTGTGATTCCTCCATATAGACTCCTCTAGATTTGTATACTTTCCTTTCTTCATAGCACATGGAGAGGATTATGATTACCGTAATTTTATTGGAATCATCCAACCAACTAGGTATCTTATATGGAAATATGGGTCTCATCTCTCATATGCAAATAATATATTTAGTGCTATGTTTGAACTTAATCTTAATATATGAAAAAAAACAATACAATGTTAGAGTACAAGGAAGAAAATCTAATTCATACCTTGAGGGCATTAATTATGCCCCTAGGTTAAATTGAGCCTTGGGATTGAAATATTTCGTATCTCTCCTCACGAGAGTTCCTTTGAGTCTAAATGATAAGAAAATATGAATGGTTTATTGGTTTTATGGGAATATTTCTCATAGGGATCTCACTGAGTAATCAACAAGATCTCCCTAGGATTATCCTAGTAATCCTAGATAGAAATGGGCTAGATTTCCTATGGTTCTCCTAGATATCAAAGGAAAGAAATTCCTTTTACACACAAGAGGGGTAGATAGGAATACCTTTGTTTGGTGGTTGTTCTAGTATGTCCTAGTTGGTGTATAATTGGAGATCCATCTCCAGCTCTATCTCTAATCACTTGCTTCCTACACACAAGCAAAAAATACTACCAACCCTTTTTCTCTCTAGTGTTACGAATAATCAAAATATTTTAAATCTAACTTAATTAATCATTTATGGAATCAAATCCAATTCATTTATGATAAAGACACAAATAAAATAGGGGAAAACCAAATGATCTATCAATGAAATATAGAGAATACATATCAATTCATACCTTAACTTGATGAAGATGCATCCGCCTTTAGCCTCCTTGCTCCGTGCCTCTCCTTGCAACTCCTTGGTCAGGCTAGGATTCATTAACTTCTGCTTATGGTAGATGGATACTCTACAGTTGGACAAAATAACAATGTTATTCAATTCTTCCTCTCATTAACCAAGGGTTTTCTTTGTTATATATCTCTTGGAGGAGGCTTGGGAGAGGCTTGTAGATATTTTAAAGACCACCAGACAATCGAATGATGTGAGTTCCTAGGCGCTTTTCATGATGATCCAAATCATCCCTCGACTATCACCTCGTAACTCTATGATTATAGAAGTTTGACAGTGCCTCTCTTGGTTAGCCACTAGTGTTCAACGAGGCCCTCACTTGTTGTCTACTAGGTGTCCTGCGAGGGCCTCCAAAAGTTTTCCAAAAGGGGTCAAACTTTAAGAAAAAGGTGTATTCTGTCATTTATCCTCTAATGGCTTCCTCTCTAGCCTATAGGGTGGAAATTAAGAATATAATAGATTCCCCCTAATGTGTGAGGTCAAGAAAGGAGTGGATGGAACAAATACATTACAATAATGTCCATGTGAGGCGGCACGAGAGAGAAAATGAGGTTCAGAAGTCAAAGAAGTCCTGTAATCAAACACCAAGGATGAGAGCATGTATATACCAATCCCCTACGTATACATACTCATACTTTAAATGAGCATGTCTTCCAAACAATGCATTGTGGCTCCATGATATGAAATGCTAGACCATGGCCACGAAAGAATACACAATGGATCCATGTCATCAATAAGACCATACCCACGAGATAATACAATGTGGATCTATGTCATGAATGCAATCATCACCACCAACAAATACAATGTGGATCTATGACACAACATATAGATGTCAGTAAGACAACAAGAATTGAGGAGAGTGCCCCCAAAGCCTTCATATACAAGTGATATACTGCATCACAACATGGGAGGGGATGATGTAAGGGAATAATGTGGCCCCAAACCCAAGGTATTTATCCCAAATATCGATGGTATGAATCTACAACATGCAAAAATATGATATGATGATGAGCATGGTAGAAAATATTTGATTACCGATCATTGATGTATACTATTAACAGACACGAGGGGACCCAAAAATGATGAAGATGGACCCCAAGGTACCTAGAACAATCAATCGAGTATGAATAGAGGATCTAATGTTGAACACTTGTAGAATCAATTGATCATGATTCAATTATGTAAACTTATTATCGATCATGAGGAGGGCTCCCACTAAGGAATACAAGCTCCAAGGTACTAGTTGGTTCCTAGATTGTGCTCCTAGCTAATGTGTTGGATTTGATAGGAAGAGATCTATCGAAGGAGGGCCTTGATGTATTCCCCATCAATCAACACAAAACTTACACCAAGAGATTATGTGAAGAGAGAGTATCACAAAGTACCACTGACATAGGAATGGATGAATCATAAATTCAACAAAAAAATTAATTGTCGACTTAGGATTAAACTTGCCTTGAACATATAGCACGAAACAATGGTGACTTGGAAGCAAGAAACAAGAGATGGACAAATATAGTGCAACAACACATGATTCATTGAAGCACTCTCCATGATGACTAGAAAAGTAACCAGTCGGAGGAGTATATCTTGCTATTATTACTCAGACGACTCCTAGGAAAGCTAAAACCCAATTGTATGATGAGAACTGAAACAAGTGTCATGTTCAAGGGTGATTCAATTAACGTTGCCATTTTGACAACAGACCAATGGTTAAAAACCCTCACTTTTTTACCTTTTTAATTTTTCATATCCTTCATGGTTTAACAAGCATGAAAGAATGTCACAAGAAGGATCGGTCTCCTTCATGGTTTAATGAGCATGAAATAATGATACATGTAAGCTCAAAACCTTTTTTGTTTCCTTTTACGATTCCAAAAAAGAGATAAAAGTAGGCTAGATAGGAGATAACAATTGGATTAACAACATTTTCCTATGTTCCAAGCTCATGGAACCAACCTAAGCAATGAGGAATGAAAATGGTAGGGGCAAGTGACATCCACTCTGAGTCGTTCTCTCCCTGGGGAGGTGGATGAAAAATGAAGGCCAAATAATTTAAGAGGAAGATGGTTAAGGATATTGCATAGGAGTAAGCGGGATATGGGAAAAAATTACAACAATGGAAGGAGGAATGACACGAGCAACAAATCCATAGGTGACCATTAAGCAACATAAAAAGAAAACTCGGGAACCCCTACGAAATGTGGCATGAAAATAGATTTAGAGAAGAGAATGAGGATCAATCTTCAAGTCATTATGGCTCTAAAGGAGGGTTCCCAGGCCTATAAGAAAATGCATCATAGGCGCCAAATGGAAATTCAGGTGCTAACTAGGTCATACATGAAGGGTAGGTTTTATCGAACCTGTAACGACATGAAAAAAGGAGTGGATAAGGTAGTGATCGATGAGATTCAAAACTAAGTAATAACGCTGGTAGTATGGGAGGGTAATAATGCAAAGAAGAAAATGTAGAGAAAAACATATCCATATATTCCAATTTAGGAACACGTACCTCAAGTTCGATGAAATTCACCATCTTCATAGAAAATTCCCTAGAATCATGTCAAGAACATGTAAACTATATTCCCAGTTCAATTAAAGTAAAAGTGACATAAAAATAAAATGATCTTATAAAATTAAAAACCCACTTTTGTGTCTCATGGGGAAAAATGAATATTTTATGCCCAACAAAGTTATAAAAGAAAAAATCACCTCAGGCAAAACTCATTCTTCTCTTTGCAAGATAGGAGCATTGAGAGCTTTAGGAGGAAGCCCTCATCCAAGAGCACATTTGTGGAGCTTGGTGCAAAGATTTTTTCAAGATTTCATCCATCGTATTTGATCTAGGTAAGCCCAAGGAAACCATCATGTGCATGTTCTTGTCATGTAAGGAGTTTATTGAGAAATTACACATCCCACAGATGCACAGTTGTGCTCGACCAAGTTGAGTCGAGGGAATCCTTGCACAATGACTTGCGGGTGTCAAGCGAGGCCCGTGTGATACATGGAGGGAATCACTCGGGGCCCCTCTTGACACTCTTAGAGTGTCATGCGAGGTGTTGGACCCGAGATATGATCAATTTATGACAGTTATTAGACACTTTTTGTCGAATGTACATATGTGTTTTTCATGTTTTGAAGGAGATCTTTGAAGAATTTTATGCTAAAACAGTATGATCTACACTAGGTATGTATGATTCATGTTTAATGATAATATTGAGTATAATTCATCATGTTTTTATGCTTCCAAGGATCTGATTCACGTTTTCTAGTGTTACAGGGAAAAAACGCATCACGTTTCTGCTTCTGGCACTCAGTCTGGTACTCCTTCCAGCACTCGATCTGGTACCCGATCCGGCACTGCATCCAACACTGCGTCTTGCACAAAAACAGTGGGTGAATTGGCAGTTATGGTATTGGCAGCCAATGATGGGTGAATCGGGAATGTGGGTTTTGTTCATGCTTATCCCCTCTAGCTATTGAACTCTTGACAACTCAGTTTAGGTTGTTGAGCAGGGTGATTATTGGTTCACTCTATTTCGACAGTTAGACCCCCATTAATGTGATTTGTTGTTTTTAGAAGTGGTTCAACCATCCTGTGGTCAACCACTTGGTCTGTAAATATTTTAAATACCACCGTGGTGGTCATACAATAGCTAAGGAGAAATAGACAAAGTAGAGGATAGAGATAAAAACGTTTTCCTTCGTTTTTGCACTTTTTCAATTGCCAAAATTGTATAAGATTGTGCTTTTCAAGTTTTAATGGTGAAATCATTTTGTTGAGCTCGTGGTGTGCATTTGAGAAGTGACCATGACTTGTTGAGGGGCCCACCAGTTGTCTGGTAACTGTTCTATGTATTATTTATGCATTTCATAGCTTAGATGTCTTTTTTTATTTCCTGTACATGAATTGTTCCTTTATTTCTTTGTTATCTAATTTGTTGTTGTAGTTTAACTGTTTTAATTCTCTTTTGCAGGTTAGTATGAATGGTTTTTGTTAATATGCATTGATTTTATAATTAGGAACAAGTTTGCAAACTCATACACTAACCCCGTGTGCAATTAGATGTTAGATTGAATTTTATTTATGCTTTTAAAATCAAATTTAAAATAGAAGTTAAAACAGAGTAGAACAAAGTTTTATTTCATGCTTTCTTTAACCAAGTCTTCGGTGGAGGGATAGGGTTAGTTTCAGTTTTTATTGCCTATTTAATTGTCATTTAGATTTTTCTAACTAGTTGTTAATTAGTTTACTTGCCATATGCTAGAACCATGTTTTAATTTCTATTTTTTAAGCATTTTCCTTATTGCAGTTTGAATTATTAAAATAGATATGGCTTACTTTTACTTTATGCAATTTCTTTCCTAGAATTAGATTGCAATTTCAGTTTTTAGTTAATGATTAAATGTAGTTATGAGTTCTTCTTACATAGCATATAAGTACAATTATGATGTCGTTATATTGTTGATGGTTAATAATTCATGAATATGCAGGGTAATTAATATGGTTTATGTAATGGTTGAGTTCTCAATGGATTGCTTAATCCACACCTTTCACTTTTCTATTGAGATCAGTGTTGAGCTTACACTGCTTGAATTATCCTTTGTTGTCAAGTGCCATTGAGATATCATATGACACAGGAGACATTCACACAACCACCAACACTATGTTTGAGTTTCCATAGGTTAAAAGATAGTTTCTTGCTTTTGTAGATCAAAATATAGTTTCTTTCTTTTGTAGATCAGAAGATATAGTTTCTCGCTTTCATAGATCAAAATATAGTTTTATTGTTGCTATAGGATAGATAGTCTTTTCTTTGATAGGTTAGAGAGCAATTTTCTTATCATAGATTAAAGGTTAGTTGTTAGTCCTTCTTGCTTTCAATTAAATAGATTTCCTTTTATGAATTAGAAATAGTTTTGAAGTTTGAATTAAGAATATAGTCCACTTGCCTCTTAGGCTAGATAGTTGTTCAATGGGAAGTTTTAATTTGATTACTTACAGTAGAAGCTATCTTAGAGTGGCTAGTTGTTTTGCTTACTTGCTTTAATAGGTTAGTTAGTTGTTTTGTATACTTGCTTTAATAGGTTAGCTAGTTGTTCTTGTTTGCTTGCTTTAGTAGAATAGTTGCTTGCTTGTTTATTTACTTTCTTTCATAGGGTAGTTTCTCATTGAATGTAGGTTGGAAAGTTAAAGTAGTTTTCTTTTGTTATTTGCTTATTTTTATGCTTAATAGTTGCTTTTGATTATTGTGATGAACTATTTTTCTTTACATAGGGTTTTTACTTGCTTTCTTAGAACTATACATCGATCCTTGGCCCAAAAATACTTAGGTTACATAGTTTCAAGTTTCTTAGTAGGGTTTGCTCATTAGATAGTTTTTCTTGAATAGATTAGTCCTTAGATAGATACCTTCCTTAGTTAGACTATACTACTACCAACCCTTCTACCTTTGGCATATATTTTTCTACAAATCTAAGTTTACTTACCCCGGGTTGACAATTTAATTGAGGGTTTTTAGTGCATATAGAACACCCATCATTTTTTGGCGTCGTTGTCGGAGAGTTGTCTCAAGGTAGGAAATAGGTAGGAATTAGATCATTTCTAGACCTTAGCATTAGTTTGGTGACGGGAGAAATTTAAGACGAGAGGTAAGAACCTGCGCATCTGCTATAGCAGGTTCCCCCAAACCCAATGGTAGTTTTTAATTTTGTTTTTGTTTACTTTCATGAATATACCTAGAGACCCAAAAGGTAGATACGTTAAATCTAAATCAGACCTTTCAACCAAGGTTCCTTTCGACGTTTTTGGGGGAAGGAACATTCCACTCATAAGCTCCATAGACCAATACCAAAAAA
>JZKD02S0075629.1:0-15720 GCA_000966675.3 Picea glauca
CCCTCAGCATATTATGCCTAAACATTTCATCCTTGATTTTCGGCAATGTGAGTTTCACCACTATATTTCTTCTTATCTGGACACTCATAGGATTTATGTTTGATTTTTCCATAGAAAAATCATTTTACTTCATCGCCTCTGCCTCTTCCTCTTCCTCTAGCTCAAGGAAAACTATTTCTATCGGCATATTGCCTTCTCTATGAGCTTCTTCCTCTCTCATGTTGAGTTTGAGGTTTCTTTCCCTCATATTTATATTGCTGAGTTCTGTCTTGGGCAATTGTTTTTCCTCTAGCTTGACTTCTACCTCGGCCTCTTTGACCTTGCTTTCTGCTCAGCTTATCTTCATCTTTCAAAGCTATCTGATAATCATCTTCCACATTTCAAATGATCATCATGCTCATCTCATCTTGGATGTCATATCGCAGACCATTCATGTATCTAGCAACTTTTTCATCATCGTTTTCCCGATGACCTGCTCTGATGTTTATCTTGTAGAACTCTTCAGTGTATTCTTTCACTGACATCAGCTTCTGTCTCAAATTTTGCATCCTCCAAAATAGAGTGATTTGATAATCCTTGGGTATAAATTTGGTTTTCATCTTTGCAACCATTCTATCCCATCTTTTGATTTTATGCTTGCCCTTGCAGCGTCTGTCAGCCTGCAGTTCATCCCACCATAGTGTTGCATGCCCTTTAAGTATAGTAACGACATGTTTGACTTTCTTATCTTCCTCGACATCCTCATAATAGAATTATTTATCCAGAGTTCTAATCCATTCTAGAAGCTCTTCAACATCTGATTTTCCCTCATACACTGGAATGTCCATTTTTGCTCTGGCACCTATCCTTGCAACAACCCTGAATAGGCGTTCATCCGCAGCATCTTCGACTGCAACTTCTCCTTCGTTTCCAGCTTCATTTTCATTGTCAGCCTCGTTGATATCCCCAGCGTCAACTGTGTGCCTCTGTGTTGTCTCCATGGCATCAAGCCTGGAATGTAACTCATGCATTTCTCTTTCTCTTGTTGGATTAGGCATTGGCATTGGTCTGTCTCTTCTTCTCGGCGGCATGGCTGAAAAATGTTCCTCTTTTCTCTGCTACAGAAAGCAAAGAACTTGTTCTGAGCTCTAATACCACAAATGGTGCAGACCCCGACCCTCATGCGAAGATCCATGCAGGATCGTTCTAAATCTACCCCTGAGTCAAATTGACTCTTCGATTCCTCTGCATGAAATCCCACACACACACACAACAGTTTTTTCCACAGGTCCTTACAGGTATGCCCACGTGATCAAACACAAAGGCATCAACCCAAATCTCCTTAAGAACAATATGTGATTGGGGATTTTCTTTTCCTTTTAGGATTTTGGATTTCCCAATTTTACGAATCCTGTTGTCGAGTTTCTAACTCTTCAACCCTCTAAAACCTTAAATGTTGAATTGCCTAAATCCTTGGATGTGTCCTCCTCCATAGTTGTGTCATGTTTCTCAACTTCGGTAATTCTAATGCAAAGGGGTCTTGACTCCTTGTCTTCGAAAACACCAAAATGTTGAATCCCGATATGTTCAGCAAAGGTTGGCTCCCCAATGGTTATGAACGGGACTCTTTCACCGATTCAGAGTCTCGGACTTCACAACTTCATGAATCCAGATGCAAGACTCCCAACTCTTCAACCTCCAAAACCCCAAAATGATCAACAAGGTTTGACTCCACTTGGCAACGAGTATGTGCCACCTTCCTTCTCATTTTTCCTGTGTCTCTGTCATGGATTCCTGCCACCTTTCGCTCTTCCCGGCTTTCCAAACTTGAAAAATCCTTTGACTGTCATTCCCCCACCACTTTGAGATCCCAAATTATGAGATGGTGCCTTCTATAGAATCAACGGCTAATAGCCTCCCTTTAGATCTAACGACCCATGTTATTTCAGGCTTTTGGGTACCAGGAGTTCAAGGCTCTCGATTCCAAACCACTGTCTTCTCGAGTTCTTGAACCCCGAAACACCGAAATGCCAAAACGCCACTTCACCAATACTTCACATTTTGCAACTTTGAGGTTTCTTATGTGAAGTGCCCCGAATCCTTGTCAACGAAAAGGTCGAAACGCCAATCCTCAAAATGTTGAAATGCCACTTCAAGGATATTCCAGGTTTCACAACTTTGTGGTTTTCAATGCAAAGACCCTGGCTTCTTGTCATCAGGATTCCCGGTATTTCGAATCCTGAATTACCGAAATCCAAAAATTCCACACTTAACAATCCTTTTTATAATCCAGGAGTTACAGTGACCAAGGAACTTGTCTTGCACTCCAAACTTACAAACCTCGATTTGTCGAAATGATCTTGATGCTCAACGGTCATAATCAACGTTCAATGTTGAATCTTGAAACCAACGTAATAGGTTCGTCCAACCCTTATCCACCCTGCAACTCCTCAAGATCCTACAATCCTCGCGACTTTGCAAGTTCTCCACAGAGAATTTCGACCGTTCGATTTCATCCTTTGAATCTCTGTGAACCGAGCCAATGTTCTTTCATTGGAACTTAACTTCTGCGAGGCGAATTTGACCCTGTCTCCCTTTGAACACTTCAAAGGTGCCAAGCCTCCTGATCTTTTCACTTGTAAACTCAAGTCTTGAAAGGACTCCTGCACACACTCTTTGCGGCAATCTTTCAAATACTTTTGTGTATTTGATTCCTCGACTCTGTGCACTCTCGACAACAACAGTCTTTCACTCTTCAACCTTAGTTGATAAATTATAAGGCTTCAACTAGCCTACGCACACCTTGCATGGCTCCTGTGCTTCACCTACACTTTTGCTGGAATGAGAACAGTGGTATCCTTCCTGAGCTTTCTGAGATAAAACTCAGACCCCTTGTCAATGCACACCTTGCGGACGTTTCACTGCACTCCTTGTAGGAACTCTCTTAGGAAAAGAAACAATTGAAACTCATTCTTCTCTCTCAGACTTCATACATTCAACACAGAATAACAACAAAGGCATAACAGAGAGAATAAAACAACTGTAAGCATACCATTCAGCATATATAAACAGCAATCATCATAACACCATGAAATCTGAGTCAAAGCTTCATATATTAACTCAAATACCTCTATACATGGGTTATTCTCTATAACTCTCTACTACTGCTCTCTTTTTTCTTTTCTGTGCTAATGATACAATAATACAAGAGTGAGGGTGTCTATCTCTGTTTTCCTTCCTACATTCTAGACTATCTAATCTCTTAATTCAAATCTACCTACTTTCATTAATAGAATTAAATGCCTATTACAATTTGACAGATGGGAGTAATCCCCCCGGATCTGTTCATATCTCCTAGGTATAAATGCAAAGTACGCCTTCTTCCTAACTATTACATTAATGCTTTTAAGTTCAAAATTCAAAATGTTGTTCATAAAAACGTGCTCTTTTTCCATCTGTGCATCCAGCTACTCCTTTGGCTAGGTGCGTGATTTTGGATTTGTGCGTGATTTTGGCTTTGTACGATGCTCCTACATCAAATCCTTACACCTACTAGCATGGGAATAATGAAATTTTTCTTTTCTCCATGCATGGAACCTTGCATCTACCTTTCGCCCCAAGGGATTTGTTATTGCAAGAACCATTATAGTTTTATTTTTTCTTAAGCTACCAATAACCCCATGATTTTCCTTTAAATTTGGCATATATATTACATTTTATTAAGCCTTACACCTACTATCATGGAAAGAATGGCATATTTCTTTGCTCCATGCATGGAAAATTTTCATATAACTTTCGCCCCAAGGGATTTTTTGTTGTAACAACCATTCTAGTTCCACTTTTTCTTATGCTACCAATAACCCCATGCTTTTCCTTTAAATGTCTCCTACATTGAATGCAACACACATTATGGTATCTCTCTTACTATTAGGAAACCCATTACTAATATATACATTAGACATTATTATTATATTAGGACCCATTACTCTCATCGCTTATTTGGTTTGGATCACTTATTCCATCCAAGTAAGTGTTGTTGTATACCAAATTTCTTCATTTTCCTGTATTTTAAAATTATTCATGTAATATTGTGATGTGGCTTATTAGTTTAGAAAAGGATTTATTAGTGTATGGAATTCTTATATGTTAGTATATATCTATCATTTCTATTTGATTTAAGAGTTGGATGGTGAAAGTAATGCATGTATTAGACATTTATGTTATGAATTTTACCTATGTTTTTTATGACAGTGGAACACAAGACCATCCAAATTTGCTAGATGATGGTTCGTGCAATCTACATTTTCCATATTGACTAGGATGAATGAGATGCCATACACAATCAATGTTTCATGTAGTGACCTCCACATGACTAAGTCATATATCCCCACCTTTAGGCATGGTCTCATTCCTTGACAATACCCCTACCCTCTATCAAGTCACTTCATAACTCTATGAAGCTCCTAGTATTAACACCCTCTTTGGAATTCTCAAGTCATTTCCACAATGGAACTCTTGTGGGGGATCAAACTAGTGAAGGTACACAATGACTCAATAATTGTAGCAATTAAAGTCTATGAACATATGTTCTCTTACCAATCCCAATAGATGCAATGGACCCCCTTCCCTACTTTTCCTTTTAATATTCCCACAACTACAATGGACACATGGCCTCTCTCACAGTTTTGATTAATCTCTACTATGCTCCTCAACCAGTATATGAGATATTATTAACTAGTTCTACTTGGTTTTGTCATCACGTGCATTCTCTTTTTCTCAACCTCTAACTAACTTATGTTGCTTTTAGTGATGAAGGTTGGTACCAATGGGCATTACTTCGACATATTGGTAGCCGCATGAGCCAAGACAAACCTATAACCATCAAGGATTTCTAGGTTTGGATTTTTATGGACATTCATAGTTTCAATTTGAATTTACAATGCTATTATTATTTGCATGCATGCTAATCCTTGCATGTTTTTTTTAAAACTATGTTAATTATGTGTGTGGGGTTCTCATATTCTATTATTCTATTGCAAGTATCATTCTTAGATACTTTATAGTAACACATTTATTGTTTGCTATTTTAATTAACTTGTAATCATTTTGATTGCATTACATCACATCCTGAGAATGTTTTAATTGCCTCCAACCTACCATCTCATGACTTGTATTACATTTCCCCCATCTTGTGTAAAATAATCTAGTTGTTATCCTTATTATCCCAACTATGTGTATTTAATGTTGTTCATATTAGGAAGAATTATTATGTATCATTACTTTGGTCCATGTATTTGGTATTCAAGGTATACTCTCACTACTATAAATTGGTGGGAGACACATTCTACTACTTGTGTATAATGTGTAATACTTTAATATTGTCTTGTGGGAATTTCCTTGTGTGTGTTAAGTAGTAGTTCCCAACCCATCAAGGTGGTTTGTCCCTACTATAATAATACAATGGTGGTCTACTTACTTTCCTTTACAAGAAAATTTAAGAAGGGGATAGAGAGGGATCAATTTACTTGTAGAAATCTCCCAAATGTATTATCTTCAAAGACTTACATTGGAGGAGCAAGTGTTGAGAGAATCAACCATTCTAGAATGAACTGAAAAGAATCCAAAAAACAAGAAGACCATATCCTTGGGATGGAAAAGAAGATTATATATCTAACCTATGTAATGAAATAGCTAGAAACCCTAGCTTTCCTTGCATGTAAAAATCCCTAAATCTAGCAAAATGTCATTGTTACTATGAAAATGAAATGCTAAAATCACCAATACCATGAAGAAAACATTGAACACATGGGGAAGAGTAAATAATTTGTTGATGAAGAAATATAGGTAAGAATTAAATTATACCTATGGAGAGATAGATCTCTAAATTATCCTTCTTATAGGGGTGATCTTCTCTTGGGATTCTCCAAGTCATTGTCCTTCAATCAACAAGCCTCCCTCCTTTACAAATGAGAAAGAAATGGAAAAACCACTTAGATTCTCTCAAAATTTTCACAACATGATTTTGCACTCAAATATTCTTGTTGCAACCTAGGATAATAACACCACTCTCTCCAAAGATGTATAATTTATACCCCCAATATTCTCTTTTATAGAGATTGTAATTCTAAAAATATGTAAATTTGTTTAAACTATTAGGTGAAGAATCCTATAAACCAAACTCATAAGAATGGATTTGTAACATCCCTCTCTTGCAAGCACACATTATTGACTTATTCTTTGAGGACACTTGCGTACAAGTGATCCAGTTTTAGTATATGTTGTTTTTTTTTCTTATGGATTCTTATGATGATGTTGATGGATTATGATGTTATGTTATTCGATATCTATGTATCAACAGATTCTATTGACGAGTTTTCCCTGAGTGTAGAGGACACTTAACAGATTGAGGATGCCAATGGCATCAATGGACCTCCTTGGACTCTGGATCGAGTCAAGGAGTGGAATGTATTGGTTGGGTATTTTTATTTATGCATATGTGACGTATGATCGGGTATATTATGATGTTGTTTGTGGATTTCTAACAGTGTTTCATTGATGTATGCAAGCTGACAATTGATTTCTAATCAAACTCACATAAGGAGTAAAGTGGCCTTGCACAACAACTAGATATTGAGGGAGAGGTGTGGTAGAATCCCTGCCACAACCTACTAGTAATACCATTGTGGCTCAAATTGTAGGTTAATGATTACCTAGTTCGAGAGATCCACAATGTCATGAGAGTAGACTGAGACAATATCTCATGAAGATTCTAAAGGGCGTGCAATAAGGTAGGCTCCTTATTCCTTAGAGGCCCTTAGTCTCTCACAAGGTCGCATGAATGGGGTATTGACTCCAACGGTTGGAAAACTACCAAAACCATTCAAAGGCGAGTGGAACCCTTGGAGAACATAGTGCGTCTTGAAGGGCACATCGCATAATTAAAATTTGAATCAAAGCCGAGTGGAACCCTTGGAGCATGGAGTGTGTCTTGAAGGGCACATCGTGGTATAAAATAAAACTTGAATCAATGAACCTAGTTGCCTAGAAAACAATATTTTTTTTACATTGTCGGACCTAAAATAATTATAAAAAGGATAATTTTTATTAATTATAAAATCTCCTTAAAAATTCTAAGCCTAGTTTTAAATTTGAGCCTAATTCTAAAGTAGGTAAGAAGACTAAAACTAAATTCAATTAAATAAATGGGGGATGAATAAAAATCAAGTTGGGAATTGAAAGAGTAAAAATTATATCTAAAGATTTAATTATATAAATATGTGCAATAGAATACCAAATTGGAAATTAAGATAAGAAAGGAAATAAATGTAAAAAGAATGTTGAAGCACAAAAAGGTATCTAGTCTAGTCTAACTAAAGAACTTTCCTAAATTAAACACAATTAAGTTTTAGAAAGGTGTTAGTCATTAAAAGGGAAATAGAGGGAATAAAGGGAAAACTAGGAGTGAATTTAGGAGCACTTTTAGGTTGGGTGAGGGAAATTGACATTTAATTTAATTAAATTATGGATTTATTAGTGCAACTAAGAGAACAAGTGACAAGTGTATGGGGAGAATAATTCCTAATTAAATTATTAAAAAATTGAATTAAATGTGCAAATGGCAGTTGTTACTAAGAAAAATTAGGTAAAGGAAATGGTTGAGAGGGGAGTGGAGGATGACTGGTATGAGTAAATTTATACTACCAAAATTTCTTAGATTGGTTTTTACTTGTTAGAGTTGGGATACCAAGCTTGAGAAAGAGAGTGATAGCTCTACCTTGTGAGGTGAGTTGGGAGATAGAGTATTCTGGTTGTGGTTATGCGTGGCCCCTTTGTAGATCGAGGGGCTAAGGGGGAAGAAGAGTACCCCTAGCGTTAGATGGGAGGTACCAGTGAAGTCTTCATGGTTAGAAAGTGGGGAGATGGATAGAGCACAAGAACGGGAGAACATATTCGCCCACATTGTCGTCGGCTATGGTATTCTTATTGAAGATTTTAATTGTAGTAATATTTAAATGTATACATATATTGTTATGGTATTCGATTGAGGATTCACTTGCAATGAGATTCAAATTGTATTTGTATTGCTATGGTATTCCGTTGAAGATTTCAATTGCATTATTCTTCCCATTTGTATAATTATTTCTAGGGTAATTATATTGAAGGTTTTAAATTTTCTAATGAGATTTAAATTAATTATGTAGTTGTGGTGATCCCATAATTTGTTTTCTGTGTTTTTCTTTGAGGAAAATCTCCCAGCCTTATTATTTTACCATACCTTTAATATATGGAAACCCTCAATGATTTATGCATTCAATTTTCCCCGAATTTCTTAAACATCCATGGTTTTTCATCTCTACGTTTATGCAAGATTACCCTTTGTGTTTTGCAAGGTTTACCTCAGAGATTTTACCTTATTTTAGACAGTGTTTTATTTCCCTTAAGTCCCAGTGATTTTACCCTCCTTTACACAATGAGTTATTTCCTTTATGAGCTTTGTGACTTTCCATAACACACACACACACACACACATTTTTCATAACCCACATAGGTGTTTTATTTCTTGCTTCCCTCAATGTTTTGCATAACCCACACAGGCATTTTATTGCTTGCTTCCCTCAATGTTTTGCATAACCCACACATGCCTTTTATTGCTTGCTTCCCTCATCATTTTGCATAACCCACACAGGTGTTTTATTGCTTGCTTCCCTCGGTGTTTTGCATAACCCACAGAGGTGTTTTATTTATTTCTTCCTTTAGCATTTTGCATAACCCACATAGGTGTTTTATTGCTTGGTTCCCTCAACATTTTGCATAACTCACACAGGAATTTTTATTGATTGCTTCCCTCAGCGTTTTGCATAACCCACACAGGCGTTTTTATTGCTTGCATTCACCTCAGCAATGTATTACATACCCAATGAATTCTGGCATCTCTTACCAAGCGATTTAACCCCTTTTTTTCTTTCTCGGCACTTGCATTACATACCCAGTGATTTTGGGCATCTCTTAACAGCAATTTAACCTTTTAATTCTCATTAAATGGATTACATACCCAGCAATTTCAGGTATCTCTTACCAGTGAATTAAACCATTTTTAATTCTCAGTAATTGTCTTACTTTCCCAAAATTTTGGGTATCCTCTTACCTCTATGTGAAGAGTAATACCTCATCACTTATAATCATATTTTAAATGCATACCTTATGTTACTTCTCATGAGTATGAAAACTCATTCAAATGTTCTATTAGTTCATTGCATGGAGTTTTTCATTTTCAACTTTTTATTGTATTTATGTTGAATAATATGACTACAAGATAACCAATTACAAATAAGGAAAGTATCACCCTACTTAGATTGCACAGCATCTTGTTCTCTTCAAGAAACCTACCTTACTATATATAAATGTTACACTACTAACTTTATCCTTCCCATAATTATCAGAGTATGAAATTTTTATGTAAGTACATATCTACTTGAAGTAAGACTTCTGATGTCATTGGAATACACGAATTTCAATCTACGATTTTGTCCTTCAACCTTCAGGTATTAAGCACATAATTTACTCCCAATACTTATTGACCCAACTTCTCTATCTTGAATAAATGGATGGAATGACACTAGTGATGAATGAAGGTGTTAGACATTAGACTTATTCCACAATGAAAATATAATGTAAGGAATGGTTGTTCTAGATAATAGACTTCTTGCGCACAATAAATTATAATGTAATGAATGATTGTTGTAGACCTTAGACTTCTTGCGCGCAATAAATGATAATGTAATGAATGTTTGTTCTAGGTAATATAATTCTTGTACGCAATAAATTATAATGTAATGAATGATTATTGTAGACATTAGACTTCTTACGCGCAATAAATTATAATGTAATGAATGATTGTTGTAGACATTAAACTTCTTACGCAAATGAAAATTTAATGTAAGGAATGATTGTTTTAGACAATAGACGTCTTGCATGCAATAAAATTTAATGTAATAAATGATTGTTCTAGACATTAGACTTCTCGCGCAAATGAAAATGTAATGTAAGGAATGATTGTTTTAGATAACAGA
Source organism: Picea glauca (assembly GCA_000966675.3). NCBI lineage: Eukaryota > Viridiplantae > Streptophyta > Pinopsida > Pinales > Pinaceae > Picea > Picea glauca. The sequence goes on from JZKD02S0075629.1 coordinate 10,050, forward strand.
GATCTTGCGCAAAATGAAGGTTTAATGTAATGAATGATTGTTGTAGATATTAGACTTCTTGCGCGAAATGAAAATTAATGTGATGAATGATTGAGTTCATGTGATTAGATTTCCTCACGCAATGAGTAAATGGATGATTACTCATGCACCATGTTTAATTGTGGATTAGGAATGATGGATTGATGAAATTGATGATCATAGATGTTGTTGATTTAGCTAGTTGATTTGGATTTGATTGTGTTAGTGGGATGTAGACACCTCATTGTTCCTTAGAACAGTCGCCAACCCTAAGACCTTAACTGGTAAAAATCAATTGGATCCTAGGCTTGAGCATTTCTTATGTGTCATGGAGGTCCTAACCTTGTAGGGTAGGTCAAGCGGGTAGCATCCTTATGTCATTCTTATGTATCTTTATGATCCTTATGATATTGTTATGTTATCTCATGTTATCCTTGTGTTATATGATGATTCTCTTTATGTGATGAGTTGAGCGATTAAAAATATTGATGATTCCAATTGATCGTGATGAGTTGACCTTGTGTCACCATTCATGATGCTTTCAATTTTGTGTTGTTATTCAATTATGATGATGTGTTAATTATATGTCATTGCTAAATTTGATGATGCATTGTTTGTGACATTATTGATTATGATGATGAGATGCTTGTAATTCCTTTAATCATGATGTTGTTGGTTAGGCGTTGTTGAATTTTATTTTGACACAATTTACTATGCTTTAAAAAAAAAATTACCTTTTGTTCTTCTATTTTCTTAGGTGTAACAGAGGGTTGTTACATATGGTATCAGAGCATGTTCAATCCTACGACTGTGGATCATCACACCTTCCATTGTATTAAACCCTTGATTAATAACTTAGTGCTAATTAAAATTTTAACATGTCCATGCAGTAATCCTGGTTAGAGGATGTCATGGGGATAGACGCCATGTTACTAAGGGAGGAGGTGAAATGCCTCCAGTTGCATCCATGATAGAGGTTTCTAACCCCCAAAAAGAATAAAAAAGTCATGAGGCAGGAGCAGATTGTTGTGGGGGATGTGGTCAGCGTGACGAGGTCCTTTTTGAGGATGTCAGAGGCATTGATTAATCGACTAGATAGAGATGAGGCCAAGGCTCCCGTACCCCATGAGGGTTCACCGTGTGCTACAACTGGCAGAGTTAGAATTCACAGAGAACTTGAGAAGGGGAACTTTCCCAAGTTCGCGGGTGCCACGGATGGCTCAACCACTGGGGCAGGGCTGGAGAATAGGAGACATGCGTTGCACTTCATGACTACCCCTCCCACTTGAAGGTTTGCATGATGGTATTTCAGATAGAGGAGAGTGATATTCTATGGTGGAAGACACTCCTACCTTGAATAAACTTGGTTTTCAAAGTTGTGTTATGGGAATGGTTCATGGAATGGTTCTGGGAGAAGTAATTGTCAGAGTAATTCATTGAGCCCCAGCTCAATGAGTTCAACGCCTTATGATAGGGTGGTTGTACGATGCTGGAGTATTGAGACCATATTTATGGAGCTACTTCGGTATGTCCCGCATTTAAACACAGAGAATATGGAGGACAACAAGTTCAAGTTTGGCCTCAACTCCAACTTCGTGCAAATGTGAGGATCCTAATGCCTCGAGCATTGCACGATGCAGTCCATTAGGCCTCATAGCTGAGGAATAATTGACCCATTGGAGTCAGGGCAGGACTCCTACAAGATCATCTAGACTGATGAATTGAGGTGCGCAGCAGTATCAAATGCCAGCAAGACAAGACATTAGGGTATCAAGATACATCTAGACCCTTGTTCTTGACACCATGACAACAGGATATTCATCATAGGACTCCCTACAGGGGACCACCGCATCAGCGACAATGCCACCGGTAGCCGCAATTTAAGCTTGTCAGCGGAACAGACCAGAATCTTAGGCTGGTAGGCTAGCAGCTTCTACTTTGGGCCAAGAGTATTGGATCAGAGATGGGTGTTGGACATGTGGAGAGCCACCATACCAGCAAGACTATCCGGTTGAAAAGGGAAGTGCAGTCAGGTCAACAGGAAACACTACCATTTTATAGGTGGGAAAGGCCCACATGATTCATGACCGCGGTGAATAACCGCCAGGCTGAGCATTGGTCCATTATGCTCGAGGCGAGAGTTACCATCATCAACCAAAAATTTTTTATTTGATAGATTCTGGTGCTACAGAGAGATTTAATTCTAGTACCATCCTGAAGGGATTTAGGTAAAGGAAGTTGACAGGATGAGTTTAGATATGTCGAAATGGTTTTGGGTTCCAAACACATGGTTGGAGGAAGGGGTATGAATGGTCACTTTAACTTGGGGAAAATTGTAATCAATTATGACTTGTATGTCATGATATTAGGATCTTATGACATCATAATTGGTATGGACTGGTTGGAATCGCATGAGGTGATACTCAACTGTAAGACAAAATGGTTGAGTTTGACCGATGATGAGGGATAGAGATGAGTGATTGTAGGAAGAAAATAGGGAGTTTCCCTAAGGTTCATCTCTTCCCTACATCTACAAAAGAGTATAAGCAAAGGATGCAAGCTATATGCAATATTATCATTGAATGACAAGGGTGTGGTAGAAGGACTAGAAAACCTTCTTGTAGTACGAGAGTTGGCGGATGTGGTCCCAGAAGAGTTACTAGATTTTCCATCCTAAAGAGAGCTAGAATTTACCATCGACTTAAAACCTGGAACTAAACCAATAGTAAGAACACCTTATCGGATGTCGTCCCCTGAGTTATAGGAGTTGAAAATGCAANAATTCCACATACTCAATCATGCATAACAAGTAGAAAAACAAGAATTAAAGGTAAATGAAATCAAGAAGGTACATGCATACATAACATATAAGGTCCAAGCACAACTACAAAAACAAAAAATTGACTCCAAGATAGCAATGTTGGGTATGCATGCAACCCTTCAAACCATTTATGGGAATCAATAAATATACACCAACAAAGAATATGATAGTGTAATAGGATGGACAAGTAATTTATACTACCTAGGATTGAAATGTTCATTTCCTAATAAATACCAAATGTTGAGCACCCACAATATTCACAATCAATTTTAGGCATACATTCATCTGCAGATCAAATAGTAAAAATCTATGTAAGGGTGTCAGTAACTAGTAGACAATCACTACCTCCTTAAAGAGCACTATCCAACCATAAAAAAGAACATGCATAGGTTTGAACTCTAAATTACACATTTCGTCTATTCACCAAGGCATACAAACTATTATTAAAGGCTTCAAATTATGGGTAACCTAAATCTTTGACAAAGTATTAATTTTATGCAAACATATTAACCTCATCATGGCATGCAACCAATGTTATCGAGAGCATAGTTCTGCCATGATTATTTAAGTGAAACACAACCTATCATGTCCATAAACCAAGCTAATCATAGTTGAATCAAAGGAAATAACCCGTGCCATGACTTCATGCCCAAAAAAATACAAAATTGATTAGTAGCAATGAGATCCCAACACATTTTTTGGTGCATAAATTGGTAATTTCAAAAGTTGGGCAAAGACATACGAAGAGCAAGAAATTTATGGGATTTTTCACTTAACCATTTTTTTAAAAGGTTGTAGCTTAGTCTATGAGCATGCCTATGTATACAGTAAATAAGTGGTGGATGAGAGTACTTAAACCGTCCAAGATTATGCACATATATCATAAATTTGATGCCTAAATATACTCCATTACGTTCATCATAAACCAAATCTGCACTTTTCAAATATTCAAGCATGCATTGTGGCCTAAATATATCAACGACATGTATGCCAACATCATATATTTCATGTATGCCATACAAACTTTTATTCAAGGCTTCAAATTATGGTTGTGTGGTGTCAATGGAGGATGAGGGATTGTGAAATAGCTTGAAGCGATTAGGGTATGATTGGGGAAGGATATCTTGGAGGAGGGTTGGTATTTTAGAGGTTGAGGAACATGGAGGATATGAATATGGGAAATGATTTGGTGCAAAGTATAATAAAGAGAGAAAGTAATTTGTGTAGACTAATTGGTTGGACTATAGGAATACAAGGAAAAAAATTATGGTAGAGGTAAGTTTATAATATGTTGCTGTCTTTAAAGAGTTTATAAATGTTGTGGCTGACATCATATAATGTATTAGGGTGTTGTTGATAGGGGATAACCATAAGTAAGTCGGCACAATTGAGGGGGGAGACATCACATTTGACAATGTATTGGAAAGTTTCAATGGAAAAGGTTATGATACAACATTTATTAATTATAAGGTGAGGACTATTGTACCTAGCCTATATGATAAGGAAAATGGTGAGTTGTGGTAGGTAGATGAAGACATGTTACAAAGTCTTGGAATATAAGGTTTTTTTCTACCATAGTTGAAGATGATTATGGATAGTTGATATTTTATGGATAGTTGATTATGGATAGATGATAGTTGGTAGATGAAGACATGTTACTTAGCTCCAATCACCTTCTTTAAGCATGAAACATGAAAAGAAGGGTGTAGCTTCAAATGGCTGGGAAAAGCTAACCGATAGGCTACTTGTCCCACATGCTTGAGAACGGTATAAGGACCATAAAATTTGGGCACTAGCTTCTGACAATGATCATCCTTGAGGGAAGTTTGATTATAAGGTTGCAATCGAAGAAACACTTTATCCCCTTCTGCAAATTGACATTCAGAGCGACCTTGATCTACTTGTTGCTTCATGCGATTCTACAGATTGTGTCAGGAAAAGTTGGTGTTGAGAGAGTAGATGGAGAACTCAATCCAAATGAGAAAGATGGTATTTCCGAGTTATTATATAGATGAGTATATCATCAAAGAAAACTAAGACAAAATGGCAGAGAAAAGGACGAAAGACATGATTCATGAGGCTTTGGAAGGTGGAGGGGGAATTACACAAGCCAAAGGGCATGACCAAAAACTCATAGTGGCCCTCATGAGTTCAAAAGGCAGTCTTGGGAATGTCTACCTCTTTCATACATATCTGGTGGTAGCCCAAACGAAGATCAAGTTTAGTGAAGAATTGGGCACCACTCAATTCATCCAAGAGGTCATCAATGACAGGAATGGAGAATTTGTCTTTGATGGTAAGTTTGTTGAGGGCACGGAAGTCAAGACACATTTTCCAAGAACCTTCTTTCTTCATGACCATGACCACAAGAGAAGAGTAGGGGCTCATACTAGGGCAGATAATGCCTGCATTAAGGAGTTCCTAGACCATTTTCTCAATTTCATTTTTTTGGGAAAAGGGGTGACAATACAGACAGATATTGGGAGGAAGGCTTCCAGGTATAACGGGAATGGAATGATCATGAACACCACGGGAAGGAGGGATTCCTTGGGGAATGGAAAAGATCAATTTATGTTTAGAAAGGATGGCTTGGAGGTCTTGCGAAACCAAGGGTGTCTATGTTTCGTGTATGGCATGGAGTTGGGAGATAACACAAGAATGACCATTTTTGAGAATATTTTCCATGCGATGGGAACTAATGATCTCAGGTGAACCGGCAGTGATTCCTTGGAACTTATATTGGTGGCCCTCTTGGTTGAATTGCATGTTTAAGTCTTTAAAATCCATGAGAATGGGACCCAAAGTCCTTAGCTAGTCTGCACCCAACATAAT
>JZKD02S0075651.1:15290-42492 GCA_000966675.3 Picea glauca
ACACATAAACAAGTTTGCACATTTTAACACATGAAGCAAGGTCCTGTTAAGATTTATTTTATGAGGTAGAGGGTGCTTGCATAGCATAACAAGTCAGCCTTCTATTTTCAGATCAAATTCTCTAGGTCGTTCTCCTATGGATTGAGTTGAGACGATCTGTGAGAACTCTCATGTGATGGGTGTGTCATACTCCTCTAGACTAAGTTGAGATGACATGTGTGGTCTCTTGTCATGATCTTCTGGAACGAATTGAGATGACTTGAGATGGTATCCTATTGGAATCGTATGGAATTAGTTGATTTAACTTGAAATGGCTCTCCAGATGATACTCCTATGGACTTAGTTGTGTTGATCTGTTGAGAGTGACGTTTCTGTGGTCGAGCATAGGTTGACGTGTCCCTAGTGGATGAGCACTAGAGGATGTGAGATATCCTTGATATATTGTCTAAGAGTAATATTTATTTTGTAGCCAGAAATGTGTAAAGGGTACAAGTTGGCCCCACCATGTAAAGATAATTAATATTTTGAAAAATATTAATTATATTTTTGAGTAGTACAAGTCGACCCTATTGTGCCAATAGACACATCTATTGATGAGTTAGGTCTTGTATATATAAGAGAGTAGATCTCCATTGTGGATCACTCACTCACACTTCATTGTAACATTCTCTCAAGCTACTTGTATGACTGAAGTGCACACTCCTCTTATGTGCAAGTTTTATAGGTCATAGAAGCACCCTCTTGTGTGATCTAGGGTTTATGGTGTGGGGGATCTTCTCTTGACTCTATATCAAAGGATTGTTGGGTTTTTCTCTTGATTGAGAATGGTTTTCCCAAGATAACTTATTGTGTTCTTGTGCATGGTTATTCTTCTTGTGATCTTGGTTACTACAACTATTGTATATAGTATTGTTGCATTGTTTATGGTTCAAGTTCATGCTAAATTGAAAGAAACTACATGTGCTTGAGCAGGTCTTGTATATATAAGAGAGTAGATCCCCATTGTGCATCACTCAAAAACACTTCATTGTAACATTCTCTCAAGCTACTTGTATGGCTGAAGTGCTCACTCCTCTTATGTGCATGTTTTATAGGTCATAGAAGAACCCTCTTGTGTGCTTTAGGGTTTATGATGTGGGGGATCTTCTCTTGACTCTATAGAAAAAGATTGATGGGTTTTCACTTGATTGAGAAGGGTTTTCCCATGATAACTTCTTGTGGTATTGTGCATGGTTATTCTTCTTGTGATCTTGGTTACTGCAACTATTGTATATAGTATTGTTGCATTGTTTATGGTTCAACTTCATGTTAAATTGAAAGAAACTATGTGTGCTTGAGCTAAGCATTAAAATTAAACAATATATTTGGGTTACATTGTAAGGAATGGTCAATTAAAGATAGATCCCGTTGTTATAACCCTAAATTGCACCATACATTCATACCTAGCATTAGGCCATCTTACTTGCTATTTTTTCCAAGCCATCAATGAACAACTCTTCTTAAAACCACTTTTTTTGAAGATGTATGCGCCCTGCACCACTACTTACCACATAAACACACTTGTTGCACCACTACAGATCATGTACATATGCTAGCTGCACCATTATAGCCCATGTATGCTCACAAAAGTTGCAAAAATTAAAACGTTGCAAGGAATTCATTGAGATTATGGGCTATTGGGTGGTTTCCTAACCAATTCACCACCTATATCTCGTCACCCAACCGAATAAACATCCGTTTCCAATATAAAAGGAGGTGTTGGGGTCTCATTCCAAAGACAAGCATAAGAACAGTAAAACTCTGCCCATTTCACATCCCCTCCTTGCCCCAATAATTTGCAGCCACCTTATGAGTTTTGAGCTAGAATTCCCTATTCTTTCCTTTTTCCTCATTCATAAGCCTATGCCATTTCCCTAGAGAGAATTGTAAGAGGAGAAAGATACGTGGAAGCAGTTGGATTTTGGTGAAGAGGATCTCGGACCAAGTTTGAGGAAAAGTTGTTGATCTCATTGTAAGTAAACTTTGTGATTCTAATAAAATAAGTACTTTTTTTGTCCCGCCATATGATGTGTTCAATATTTATGTTTGATTTGCATTTTATTATGACATCTAACCCACTAATTCATATATGAAATGCATGTTCGTAGTTTCTTGTTTTTCTTGTTTTGAATGCAGATCAACCTTGGGAGGATACTTGTAGTTGAGGAGCAACCGAATGCAAAAGGATCGACACCGGGCACAGAGTTTAAGGTAGAGTTACCGGATCCCTTTACTTTGTATTTTATGCATGAATGTGGGGTATTTTTGGGGTAGGCTAAAGAGTAGGAGACTTTTAGATGGTCATATCTGCCTACATGTTGAACCCTAGTGTAGTCCATAGGGGGGTTTTCCCACTATAGCAGAATTGGCGACCATAACGGGGAAACCTCTAGGGTTTTTAGGGGATAGTCTTTGGGCGTTTTAATTGGTTTGATTACCTTTTTGAGTTTTTTTGTAAATTGTTGAGTCTTTAAGGGATTCTAGTCTGCTATACCAGTATTCCCTACCTTGTTATCTTGACTGTTAGTTTTCTTTTTTAAGAAGTTACAGAGGTGTACACGACCTGTAGTGGGTCTGAATGCGTACATACGCGCCCTACCTTTACACAACCCATGTACATACGCTAGTTGCTTAAGTGTCAATAGTGTGCCTATGTTAGGAATTTTTTTCAGTAAGAAGATGCAGTCAACCTCTTCCCTCTTTGAAGTCATACTTCTCGGGGGTTTCTTGATGTAGTACTAGTCAATGTTGTTACAGTCTTTATCCTGGGTTTGACATCAGTTTCTTTATTCTTTAAAAAGATTTCTTGTGTCTTTATTGAAAGGGTTTTGGACCAGTTAGTGAGTCTTTTCTGATCATCCTGTTTGGTTTTGTCAGTAACTCCCTGCGATCTGCAGTGGAACAAAAGTTAGTTTTTGGTCTTGTCTTGTCTTCAATTTTCCCCCTTTTGATTGCTTTAAAGGAAAGGAAAGGAAAATAATTTATTTTCAAGTTTCTTATTTGAAGCATAAACAAAAAAAATAGAAAAAGATTCCATTTCATTATTTGGTTAAGTAGTTAGGTTAGTTACAATGCTTGTCAAGAAAAAAGAGTGTTTTTCTTAAGTTCTTTACTGAACGCTTAGAACATTAAGTAGCTCGTAGTCGAGCGAAATCTTGTTTCTTGGTTTTCGTTTAAAATATCTTAGAAAAAGTTAGTTTGAAAAGTTGGTTAAAGAGTTAAAAATCGCAAATCTTTATTTGTAAAAAAAAAGTACTTTTTCTTTCAGTTTCATTTAATGCTTTTCTCTTTCATTTCTTAAAACACACCACTAGTTTCATTACCACTTCCTTGACTTAAAACAAGCCACTTAAAATTAACAGTAAATAAAAATTTACTAAACTTTGTGTTTGTAGGGTCCATCAACTAGTCTAGGCTAGAGCCTTGATTTAGGTTGGAGAGGAAACTCTTCAAGGCTTTAAAAACAAACATAGGAGTTAGTGCTAGGGAGTGTAAAAAGTCCAGTAAACGTGAAATTTATCTGGGACCCCCTCTAACATAGGGGATAAACACGAGGTCATGTGCAGAAAGGTAGCAGAGATAGCCCCTCCAAAGTCGGAGCAAGCGTAGTGGGGAACACATATAGAGGACTTATCTTGGGATTCTTTCGGTTGCATTTACCACGGAGCTTCATGGGTCTCGAATCCATTCAAGGTCCTCAGTCGTCTTCTGGAACACTTTATTTTGATACCCTCGATAGGTTTCGGGCTTGATACCCTACTCATTGCGGTTCACCCGACTATCGATTGCACCTTCCTGGTGACTATTCACAAGCTAACAACCTAGTTGCCTTTATTTTAGGGACTTACACATGTGACTGCAGGGGTATACTATGGTACCTAGGGTAGACATCGGGCCACACTTTGTAGAGTATACCTAGAGGGTGCTTCCATGTTCGAGTTTCACTTGCACCGGTAAGTTTCTCTAGTGTTGGTTGGTGTAACTTTTCTTCCAACTAGTTAGTGGTTTTCTTGCTTTATCTCATAGGAACTTTTCTAGTGTGTGTTGGTTTTCAATATTAGTAAAATCCATAGTGTGTGATTGATATTCTCACAAAGTGGAAGATCAAGAGCTCTTCTAGTTGCAAAGGCTTATGGGCCTGCCACCAGTTAATTTGGAGCCACCACCACCACTACTAAGGCAACGACTAGACTAGCAAGGGTCTTTTGAGGTGACTGGGCCATAAGAAACTGTGCCTGAACCATCTTCGTGAGGAGAACATTTTAATCCGGAGGAGACTACCATTTATGACGTCAGAGTGTAAGCTCTCATGCCATATAACCCTCTGATCACTGACTTGTTGGCACCCATTTTGATACAAGTTGTTCCTTCAAGGGTAACTCATCACGAGCATCATATAGTTTTGCAAGCAGCGATGGAAGAAAATGCTACTACTTCGTCATGGAGTCCTCATACTCCCTCTATGACTACTACGACTGGGAGCGTTCTTCCTCCTAACTCACCTTCATAGGTCTAGAACAATATGGTCTCGACTGCTTCTACCTCGGGAAGTGGTTCGATTTTGTATATGGCGGCAATCACTACTCCATTCAAACAAAGTGTGACATGCCCTCCGTTTTCATACATGATGCCTGGTTTTGATACAAACTCATTCCTCTCCTACTCCACCCTACAGACCATGGGTCTGGGGGCAGGGAGATAGAATGCTCCTCTTCAAGGGTCCATGGGGGGCACCTCAGCCCCCTATAACGCTTTCCCTTACGATGGGGGTCACATACCTCTATTGTCCCCCTCGCTCGGTGGTTCTTCTCAGCAGCCCATCTAGACGAACATGAATCATAGCTTTTTCGAAGAAGGTAGTCAAGGACCTTCTTGCAATACCACATCGATGGGTTCTTTGTCGTTTTCTTTGTTGGACATGATTGGTAAAAACACGTTCTCGTCAGCTGTCATCTCGGTCGGGGGAAACCCTAGTTTTGGACAACAAAATCCTGTACAGTGTACTATTCCTACACAAGGGGCACACATAGGAGTCCTCTCCTCATAAGGACTCTGGAATCCATGGCAGGGATCAGTTCCTTTTCCATGGATTTTGACTAGGGGAAACCCCTTTCATGGTCAATGGAACCCAGAGAAAGGATTAGTATCTATGCTTGCAGGATCGGTAGGGGCCAACCCTTTCCAGAATCCTTGGAACACAACATCGGGAGCCATCCCTTCCTAGCCCTTAACATCCTACTACGGGAGTCAGTCGATAACCTCTCAACAAGAACTATATCTAAATGCTAGCCAAGGCCATGGTTTTTACTAGAACCCTGGTCAACAACCTACATTTTCCTGGAAACCTGGTGCTAGTCAAATTCTAGGGCAATTTTTCCCTGTACATAGTCAACAGCCTAGACTGTCATTTCTGGAAACTTTGTATTTTCTAGACTTGTCAAGATTGTTAAATGACCCAATCTATTATGATCCGCCTTGGCCTCCAATGTCGAACAAGTTTCCCTTGGACATTCTAAAGTTAGAAGGTAAACCTAATGAATATCCAGGTGATCATGTGACCACCTTCCACCTATGGTGCTCATCCAACTCATTAAGAGATGACTCTGCCTAGTTGTGTCTGTTTCAATGCACTCTTATCGGGAGTGTCGTGAAATGGTACATCGAGCTTGACCACTCAAGATACTCTACTTTTGGAGAATTGGCAATGGTTTTCTTAAACCATTTACAATTACCAGTGAGATGCGATGCCGAAACTGAGTTGTTGGCCAACTTTGAGAAAACAAAAGCCGATCTATCTCATATCACATCCGAGAATGGCGGCACCAGAAGAGTTTGATAAAAGTACTAGTCCCACCAGCTTTCTTGCCGGAGTGGTTCCTTAAGTCTTTGGTACCTCAGTTATCCAAGGACATTGCAACGTCGAGAGTGTTTTATGAGGAAGAAGCGATAATGATATCTCAATAGCTTGAATTAATATACTCTCAGTCTAGTTTACTGTACAATTTTTTTCCAGATGCACCGCAGTCTATACTTGACAAGACCAGACATAAGTATGGACCACGAGCTAATGGTATCGTTGGTTCAACAGAAGCGAAGCCCGCTAATTAGCTGTCAAATCAATTGCAACAATTGTTGATATAGTAGACAGCGACCAACCAAACCTCTAGTTTGGTTTTTCACCCTACTCAAATGTCATATGTACACAGTGTGCATTCAACAAACCCAAAGGCCAACCAGTATCCTGAAGGGAAGAAGAAACAACGAAAATAGGGTAAGGGGGATAAGAAACCCACCAATAATGTTGGAGGGGGAAACATAGAGAAAAATAAGTTGAAGTATCTGTGTAAACTTTGCGTGGATTATCATCCAACCCACCTGTGCCCTCGGCTCATGGAGGCCCAAAATTTATTGGCGCAACAACAGCCTGTTGTGTTAACCGACCCATTTCCACATGGGAAAAATTTGACTCAAGCCTCTTCGAGCATGGATGGAGGTAGTCAGGGACCCCCTCCGTCTTCTATTAATCCCTTGACCACAAACTTTATATGTTGAAAGGTGACGCTCACATAGCTACTAGGGCACATGATTACAGAATGCCAAACACTGCTGAAAAGGGAAAAGAAGTAAAAAACCAATCTGTTCCTCTCCAAATTGAGAAGACGATGGGTGAAACATTGACACACATCCTGAAAGGGGCATTCAAGAAAGATTCACATAACCTAAATGCAAGGGTCGTCTAGAATTACTCTGTGGTGGAGGATTTGTCACAAACCCCCTACGCGATGTATGCTTTGGAGGTCTTCCAGAGCTGCCCTTCACAGAGAAAGGCTCTGCTAGTTTCCTTAGGATCCGCTGAGACCTATAATCCGAGAACAATCATGCTTGATACGATTGACTTGAAACCTCATCTCCCATACCATGTTGCATTTCAGATAGTAGTGGCTCACCCCATGAAATCTTCTACACAAAAAATTTCCCGCACGATGGTTGATGAGGGTGCCTCGACATGCGTGATGTTTTTGGCGTGTTGGAAGTCCATTGGCCAACCCATTTTGTCTCCATCACCTACTCTGCTTACTGCTTTTGACGGTTGTTCTTTTAGACCACATGGAATCATCCCTTCTTTCCCTGTGCAGTTGGGAGGGAAGACTGTGTGCGTCAAAGTTGAAGTGGTCGATGTGCCACTTGACTACAATCTGTTGCTAGGAAGGAGTTGGACATTTGAAATGCATGCAGTGGATGCCACAGTTTTTCGGGTCTTGTTGTTCCCACATGAGGGTCGAATCGTGACCATTGATCAATTATCCTTCTCTAGGCCTGATCCTTTATCGGGGGAATCCACGGTCCCGTTGATTGATAATCCATAGGTCAGTGTCGTCAACATGGGGATTGGTTTGTGCCCACCTCTCATGGGTACTTTCGATTACCTACCTCCTTCCGGCGATGTCAAGATGATATCGACTATCCCCGACCAGCCTAAGGCTGAAATATTTCAAGTGACATTGTTCTGCACGACTTACTTTAACGATCCATGGACTCTTCCTTCCCCATCGGCCATGATGGAAGGGACAGGGCATCATGGCATGTCCATGCCTTTGTCCATGACAAAATTTTCATACTCTATTGTCCAACAAGCTTCGGTCAACCCCGATCCGACTCCCGCATAGGATTTAGATCCAGTTCTAGAGCCTATTTGGGCTCAAGGTTCCCCCGCCACTACCGATTCTTTAGACTTGGTATTGCCCTCTGACGAGGCAATTATAGAGGCATTGACTGGTCCAGACAGACCCTAGGATGATCTCCATCAAAGATCTTATTTTCTCCCGGAGTTAGGAAGAATAGAGGCAGGTGAATTCGTGTTGACTATGACTAGAGATAGGCTTTGTCTTATTAATCCTCTGGCTGCGCACACAGTTTACACTGAGGGTAATATGGAAACCATTGCTAAAATGATACCTATCAACATCTCCAAAACCCCTGGTGTCATGGAGAATCTCTTCATCAGAGAAGACTGCTCCCCCGAAGAGATTCAAATCTATATAGATTTATTTAAGGAATTTCGTGATGTTTTTGCCTGGTCTTACGAGGAAATGCCAGGCATAGATCCAAGGATCGTCAAAAATGAAATAACGACTTATCCTGACGCCAAGATGGTTCAACAGAAGCTTCGTCCAATTAATCCTCGGAAGGAAGAAACTATTAAGGTTGAGGTAGAGAAACTGCTCAAAGTTGGTTTCATCTACCCCATTCAATTGACGCAACAGGTGTCAAATCTCGTTCTGGGAAACAAAAAGAAAGGTACTTTTTGTGTATGTACGAACTTTCATGATTTGAACAAGGCCTGTCCAAAGGATAATTTCCCCACCCCACTCATTGACGATATCGTTGATGAATGCGTAGACTATGAGGTATTTTATTTCATGGATGGTTTTTCGGGATACAATCAGATACAGATTAAGCCCGAAGACCAACATAAAACAAATTTTATTTGTCCATGGGGTACATTTGCTTATAGAAATATGTCTTTTAGCCTGAAGAATGTTGGAGCCACTTTTCAATGGACCATGTATTTTTCTTTGCATGATCTCAAACATATATCTGAGGCTTATCTCGATGATCTAGCATCATGGTCTCGTAAGAGAGATGATCATCCCTCGCACCTCTGATTTATATTTGAGCGATGTCGCTACTACCGAATTTGCTTGAATCCTAACAGATGCAGTTTTGCGTGACGTTGGGTCATCTTTTAGGTTTTACAGTTTCAACAATAGGGATCATGGTCAATCCTCTAAAGGTTGAGGTGATATTTCAAGTGCCTCCCCCGTGAACAGTCCCTCAGCTTCAGAGTTTACAAGGAAAAGCCATTTTTCTTTGGCGTTTTATCGAAAACTATGCTGAGATCACCAAAGGGTTTATGCATCTATTGAGGAAGGTAGTCTATTTTCATTGGGATGAAGCCGCTCAATGCTCTTTCGAAGAATTGAAACACACCCTCACATTTTCCCCTCTACTTCGACCAGCCAATTATAATAAAGATTTCTTATTGTACTTGGTCATGACAGAGTCGACCATCGATATGGTCTTGGTTCAAGAGGATGATTTGCCGAGGCCTAGTTGGACCAGAACTCAACTACTCTCATGTTGAAAAACTTGTGCTGGCAGCAGTACATGTTGTCCAACGGTTCTGTCACTATATCCTGTTTCGCAAGACCCCTGTCATTTCTGTTGTGAATCCATTCCAATACGTGTTGATGCGACGTGTAATTGGCAGAAAGATCAGTAGATGGACTATTATCCTTTATAAATTTGAATTGGATTTTGTTTCTGTGAAATCTAAAAAGTCGTTGGTCTTTGCGGAACTTATCTCAGAAGTTTTGGTCGAGACAGGTGATGTTACGCCTGAAGAATCACCGATTAAAGGAGATCTTTTTCTGATTTCATCTTCGGACCCCTAGTATGGAGATATAATAGTATGTCTCTAGACTTTGAAGTGCCCTGCCTCTACTTCTCATGATGAGCATCGATGTATATGCCATCAGGAAAAAAACTATCTCATAATCGAAGACACTTTGTATCATCGAGGTGTAGATTGAATCCTTCGTCGGTGCCTCACTCATGAAGAAGTGAAACTCGTGCTTAACAACTACCACACTGGAGCATGTGGTGGTCATTTTTCTGGGTTGGAAACAGCACAAAAGATTCTACGAGCCAGTTACTATTGGCCAACGTTAATCAAGGATTGTGTTGAATCGGTCAAGAAGTGCCACCCGTGTCAGGTCTTCTCTCAGAAGATGAGGGCACACCCTGCTTCTATGTTTCTCATCATTACACTTGGCCCCTTCAAAAAGTGGGGGATTGATTATACTACATGCCACCCCCATTCAGCCAGGGGGCATCGTTACATCATCATAGCATTAGACTACTTCAAAAAGTGGGTTGAAGCTATGCCAATGTTCAAAGATGATGACAAAACAACAACTCTCTTTTTGTTTAACTAGATAATAGCAAGGTTCGGCATCCCGAAGGATATTATCACTTACCATGGCAGTCACTTTCAGAAAAAAATGATATCTGCGTTAACATCAAAGCTTGGGTTGAGGCAAGATCATTCATCACCTTAATACCCATAAGCAAATGGTCAGGTGGAAGTTGAGAATAAGTCTCTCAAGACCATTCTACAATGAACAATCAATTCTGCCAAGTTAAATTGGCATTTGACACTCTACTCGACATTGTGGGCCTACCAAACATATGTAAAGACTACAACCAGTTTCTCACCTTTTCAACTTGTTTATGGGCTAGAAGCAGTCTTGCCTATAGAATGTCAAATCCCATCTCTTAAGTTGGCAGTGCAATTATTGCCAGACAACTTACTTGAGGAATGCTTATTATATCTCGAGCAGCTCGATGAGCAATGACCTATTGCAAAATTGGCTAACGAGGCTCACAAGAAAAGATTCAAGTGTTAGTATGATCGATCTATTCATCCTTGGATTTTCTTTGAAGGCGACCTTGTCCTCATCTATGACTAAGATAAGGATCCCCTAGGGGCAGGCAAGTTCAAACCCATGTGGTTGGAACTTTCATTGTGAAGGAGGTATTAAAGAAGGGTGCTTATCGTTTGGTTGAATTTGAAGGGAATTCTTTAGTGGAGCCTAGCATTGGGCTCTATCTCAAGAAGTATTACTCATAGGTGGGTCACCTTGGGGGACTTCTTGTACATATGTATAGTTTTTATACAATTAGTTTTGTCTTTTTTTTATGGAAGTGTTGTTTTGATGTCATATTTTTCACTGTGGAAGATGTCAAGTGAATCATAGGTGTTTTTTGGGTTCGCGGACGACACTAGCCGACACACTCAGAGGCTTGCTTCCCCAGCTTGGGTGATATTCACACCTCAAGGACAGTTGCTATCTTCCAGAGGTATTTGTTTAGGTGATTCCACAAACAATGTCATCGAGTACAAAGCAGTAATAAAGTTTCTTCGTGATTCCTTTTTGCATGGTATCTCTCACCTCTGGGTCTACTTAGATGCACAGCTGGTTGTGTCCCAATTAAATGGGGTTTACCATATTTATGATCTTACCTTACATCGACGATTCCTTAGGGTATGTCTCTTAGAATGTTGCTTTGATTACATTACATATATCCATGTTCCTAGGAGACTGAATCAAATGACAGATACTCTATCTAATCAAGTATTAGATTGGCATATTGCACACATGTAAAAAGAATCACACACATAAACATGTACATACATTGTAAAAATGTGATCCATAAGACATAAAAGCTGTAAATACGCATATATATATATCAAAAGTCTGAGAGTACATAGGTGGGAACAAGCACCTCAAAAAATAATATATCCAACGTACATTGTGTGGCTTATTCCCTCAAAAATATACAAAAGAGTGCCCTTAGCACGTAAGTGGTCCACCCTAAGCTAAACATGGGGCCTATTGGCCCTGCCATAGTGAACTACTGTGTTTTCCAAATGCCGTAAAATATGGACCTAGGTTCGTGGCGCCCCAACAACATGTGGCTGCATAGATGGAAGGAGATTCTCGATCTCATCCATAGGCACTATACGAGTGAGCACGGTGAGGTTCCTCTCCACTCGTCTCAACACTCTCTCAACCTCTCCAGATGGAGGTACCCCTGCTGCTACTGTTGGTCTGACGACCACTGTTGGTGCTGCCTCTGGTCGAGGACGTCGCTTGCTCCTCGCAAAGTCTGCTGGACACACTGGTCCCACATTTGTACATAGCATATACATAGTTGTCAGATACTATGGTACACATAAAAATGATATATATATATATATATATATATATATATATATATATATATATAAAGAAACTAAAAATTAAATAACTTTAAAAGTAAAAATGTACCCATCTCTCCTCGCTTAGCTCCATGAGGTAAAGGCATGTCCGAGTCCCTGGAAAATTTGATCCCAGCATAGGGGTAGTCCTCTATCACCGAAATCTGTCATTCCCACCAGTCAAAGAAGGTGTCATCGAAGGCCTCTATGGTCCTTCCTCCCCCCTGTCGTGGCAATAATGCTACCCATATACACACTATCGGGATGGAGGCTACATGCCCCCACACTGTCTCTTGCGGACTGAGACTGGGAACCCTCTCAAAGAAGAATGAGAACAAAATGGTCCCAAATCCAAAGTTTTTTTTTCTCTGCCCGCGACACTCGGTGAGTTGTCTCTTCATGCAATCTATCATGGTTGTACTTCAATCAAAGATTCGTGCATTTAAGCACTACACCACACAATGCATGTGCGCTTGAGAGGCCTGATGTAATGTCGTGGATCCACTAATTCGTCGAATAAGAAAAAATATCACCTTTAGTGATAGGTTGGAAATCTTGTGGATCGACACCTGAGAACCTACTTTCTCAGTGTCAACCTCGCAATGTAATCTGATCAACTCGACAATGTTATGAGGCCCAAGGGGGAAGGTGTGCAAGTTGAATGGTTCCCCTCTCCTTGAGAGGCCAGTTAAAAATAAATATCCTCAGTCGTTGGAGTCAATGAATGCCCCTCAAGAATAAACGCCTCAGTGTCGCGGTGCGAATAATCCACCAAGGCATTCAATAGCCTGGGTTGTGCCCTTATGAATGGACACTGGAAGAACTTCCACAAATTGCATTGTCTCAATGCATCCATAGCTGCAAGGTCCTCATTGACCAAGATATCTGTGTCTTCAAGATCCCTCTCTCTTCAGTGGACATACATCCTGTCAATGACAAGTTCATGAAAGAAGTTAGCTCTTGATTTTTTATTTTTTCTACCTTTTTGAGGGTGTATGCAGGTTGTCTTGGGCACAGACGCCTATGCACATGGGAAGATTGTTTTCTTCCCGCAAGCATACGTGGGTTTTCCTTGGATATCTCGCGTACACATAGGGTCGACCTTTTTTAAAGGTGCACCCCCCCCCAAAAAAACCAAAAGAAATTAAAAATAGAAGTATGGAAATGCAAGAGGGGTTGATTTTTACTTACTTGGTCCGAGCTGAAGTTCATTTCATCCACTGAAGCTCCCAGAATCAACTCTTTTAGAAAAGGGGTACTTTTTTACTTTTGGTTAATTCTCAATTTGCAATGGTGAAAATGAACTGTCAGCTTCTATTTATAGACTTTTTCAGCCCTTTTTGCCAATTTTTTGAACCTTTTTGTCATTTTTTCTGGCTTGAAAATCATTTATGGTTCTTGAGTTTCTCATTGGATGTTATGATACAATTTACTTTTGGTTTGAAATTTTTTTTGAGAAATGGGTCACTTTTGAAGGTCCTTTGGTGAAAGTCATTTTTCCAACTTTGTGAATTTAAGTTAGGATTCCAGCTCCACTTTCTGCATCTAGTTGTCTTTTCCACTTTTCCATAGGATCGATCCCACTGAATTGTGACACAGAACCATCATTTCTTCTTTAGAAGTGTTGTAATTTAGTGGTAGATCCTACCTTTACATGGATGCCCTAAGTAGATCCTTTTTTGCATTTTGGCAACCATGTCATCCTCAATGACTTTAGGCTTAAGAGTCCTTAGTAGTCCTATTATGATTATGAGTTTGAACCTTCATATGTCCGATGTGTTATTGCTCTTAGCCTCACCCTCGAAACTCCCAAGAAAATGAGTCTTCTTTAATCCATTTTCAGACTCTATAAACATGAAAAGATTGTCGAGCGATCTTGTTTCCCTTCATGCTTTCCAAATTAAAACTTGAAGGCACGTCTATTCGGTGGTAGTTTACCCATTTTTCGTTCTGGACGGTCAATTGTACGAACAAAGGTATACTCTAGGAACTCCGGTTCACTAGAAGAGTATTCTCAGGTATAAGTTTAATCATTTTTCGGGCCTGAGGGAGTAAATTTACAAAAAAGGAACCCACACGGATTCCATAGTTAAGCTCTTTTCAGACTCCCTAAAATTGAAAAGATCGTCTAGTGATCTTGTTTCTTCACACTCATTAAACTGGTCCAGCAGAACGTCCCCTACTGAGTCCATAGTTAATATCTTTCCAGACTCCTTAAAAGTGAAAAGATCGTCGAGTGACCTTGTTCTTTCACACTCATTAATTGGTTCATAAAAACATCTACTGGCATGAGTTTACCCCTTTTTCCAGCCTATGGATTAAGGATGAAAAAGGTACACCTTGGGAGATTCGTCTCACCGAGAGAGTTATCCTAAGTAAATTTTACTTTTTGGGGCTAAGGAGACTAAATTTAGAAAAAGACAGTGAGTCCATAGTTAAGATCTTTTCAGACTCCTTAAAATTGAGAACATTTCCGAGTGATCTTGTCTTTGTCGCACTCGTTAAAAGGGTTTTGAATAGACGTCTTTTCGGTGCTAGTTTACCCATTTTTTGAACCGACTATACTACTTTCTAAAAAGGTAGCCCAGTGGAGTCTTCTTTTATGTTTTTCCGGACTCTCTAAAAATGAAAAACCACCGAGCTTACCTTCTTTGGGCTCGTAAAACACATTGAAGGGGGTTTCATTGTGTCCTACTAATCACAGTTTCATCTTTGTGTCTTTGGCCTAATGTCGACTCCATGTTTCTTTCAACTGAACCTTTGAAGCATGCCTTATATGCAAGCCTTGTAGAGCTTTGCCTCTGCGATCTGACACCTTGACCCATGGAGGAATTTTCCCGAGTGTCCTTTTCCTGCACATGTCTCCTTGCTATGAGAATTAGTGTGTTCCTTGCGCTTGGAGCTAGTATGCTTGTGACACTCGTTCCTCCTTTGTAACGTAGCATTCTTTTGTTCTTTTTCAAGCTCTTCAAAATATTGAAAAAGACAAAAAAATCAAATATACCCCAAAAAGAGGATGGAAAAAGTATTTTCTTTTTATGGAAACACAATGAGTCGCCCTTGTACAAAGCACATCCTTTCATTTGTCGTCAAGCATTGGGATTTAATATGACCTTAGGAAGTTGTTCTCGCTGCATAGAGCTATGCCCTCCTCCGTTTGGTTATCCTTCCAAACACATGGAGAGTTTGCGTTGTCTACTGCATTATGAACTTATGTCAATGTCATGCTGCCTGATTCTGATCATCAATCCTGCTATTATCCAAGGGAAGTTTTACCCAACTTGAGTCAACCTTTATGCAGTTTGTCTCTTGGCCTCATGCCTGACCATCCCAAAAGTCCAATCAAGTCCTTGCTCAAAATCAATGAAGTTCTATGCCTAATCACCGATATCCTCTTGTTTGTTCCCGACGAGCTCACGAAGACCTATGGGTAGTGAATTTGTACACTCACATTACACTCCTACCCAAGTTTTGAAGATCTTCAAGTTGTTACTCGAGCTCTGAAGACCTCATCTCCAACCATCAGATGTCATTGGCTTCTTGAAGATGGATACTACAAATGTATATCTTTGATTTTGAGATGTAGATCTGTTATGTATTTCTCACAGATACACTTTACATAGTTATATGACATGGATCTGTAGTGTATTTTATTGGCAACCATGATTTATTTCATCCCGAGCATGGGTATGCCCGCCTCGGTGAGACAATTTTTATTTTTGCAGATGGCACCTCTCGAACTTTGGTCATGGGCTCACTTGCTTCATACATTGGTGAAGATTTGTAATGTATTTTGGCCATCAGATGCTATTTTGACCTCACACATTAGGGGGAATCTGTTATAACCCTAAATTTCACCATACATGCATACCTGGTATCAGGCCATCTTACTTTCTATTTTTGCCAAGCCATCACTGAACAACTCTTCTTAAAAACACTTCTTTTGAAGATGTACACACCCTACATCACTATTGCCCATGTACACATGCTTTTTTCACCACTACATCTTGCGTACGTACACTAGCTGCACCATTACAACCTGCATATGCTCACAAAAGTTGCAAAAATTAAAAAGTTGCAAGGAATTCGTTGAGATTACGGGCTATTGGGTGGTTTCCTAACCAATTCACCACCTATATCCTATTACCCAACTGAATAACCATCCTTTTCCCATATAAAAGGAGGTGTTGGGGTCTCATTCCAAAGAGAAGCATAAGAACAGTGAAACTCTGCCTATTTCACATCCCCTCCTTGCCCCAAGAATTTGCAGCCACCTTGTGAGTTTTGAGCCAGAATTCCCTATTCTTGCCTTTTTCCTCATTCATAAGATTATGCCATTTCCCTAGAGAGAATTGTGAGAGGAGAAAGATACGTGGAAGTAATTGGAGCTTGGTGAAGATGATCCCAAGCTAGGTTCAAGGAGCAGTCGACGATCTCATTGTAAGTAAACTTTTTGATTCTAATAAAAGAAGTACTTTTTTTGTCCCGCCATATGATGTGTTCAATCTTTATGTTTGATTTACATTTTATTATGACATCTAACCCACTAATTCATATATGAAATGCATTCTTGTAGTTTCTTGTTTGTCTTGTTGTGAATGCAAGTCAACCTTGGGAGGAGACTTGTAGTCGAGGAGAAACAGAACACAAAAGGATCGACACCGGACGTAGAGTTTAAGGTAGAGTTATCAGATCCCTTTACTTTGTATTTTATGCATGAATGTGAGGTATTTTTGGGGTAGTCTAAAGAGTAGGATACTTTTAGACGGTCAGATCTGCCTACATGTTGAACCCTAGTGTAGTCCATAGGGGGGTTTTCCCACTATAGTACCCGCAAAGGTATAAGTCATTATAAAATGGCCCAAGCCAACTACTGCCACTGAAGTTAGGATCTTCTTAGGAGTATTATAGTACTGGAGGAAATTCATTGCTAATTTCTCATACATAGCATCACCTCTACATGCATTAAACATTGTTAAGAAGGTCTTTCAATGGGGAGGAAAGCAACAAAAGGCCTTCGATACATTGAAGGAATGTATCGAAGGCCTTTGCTAGATCTCCAACATCCTTTTGAGATTCAAACTGATGCAAGCGGATATGCCATGGGCATAGTCTTGATGCAACGAGGTAAACCTATATGTTATCATTCTAAGACTTTCACTCAAGTTGTGATTAACTATCCAACATATGATAAGGAAATGTATGCGTTGGTACAAAGAGTAAATAAATGGAAGCATTAATTAATGTGAAAGGAGATGATAATCCATACCGATCATCAACCATTATAGTATCTACAGTCACAAACCAAGCTTCAGTAATCACGACACTTCAGGTGGATGGTTTTTCTACTAGAATTTCATCTGGTAATCAAGTATAAAAAGGGTATTCATAACAAGGTTGTAGATATGTTGTCAAGAACAATAATTAATGAAGCCACAATACTCAGGTATAATCCTTTAGCACATGAAAGTTGTGCAGAGAAATATGCTAGGGATGATGTTTTTAAATAAGTATATGATGCATTAACTCATGGAAATCAACAATCATATTATTATATGCATGACAATTTATTATATCATCTTGGAAAACTATGTATACCAAGAGATGAAAGAGTGAATGTAATAAGAGAAGCTCATACATCTCCCATCTCTGGCCATTTTGAGGTTTGTAATATAGTTGTACAACTACAAAGGTATTTTTATTGTACTCAAATGAATGAGACAGTTTCCAAGTATATAAAAGGGTGTGTCATGTGTGCCACAAGTAGGCATAACAACAAAAAGCTAGGATTATATACACCACTTCCGGTACCTTCACAACCATGGGAAAATATCTCCATGGACTTTGTAGGGGTTTTATCGATGTCCAAGACATGCCATGATTATCTATATGTCATGGTGGACATATTCAACAAGATGTGTATTCTAATGCCATGCAAGAAACGAGTCACAGATGAACAGAAAGCACATATGTTTTTCATTAATGTATGGGTTCATTTTGGACTTCCTACATCTATTATATTAGATTGAGACTCACTCGTTTTGGGAAAGTTTTGGTCTAATTTATGGGAGATAATGGACACTAAGTTGAAGAAGAGCATGGATTTTCATCCACAGATAGATGGAAAAATAGAACTGTTGAAGAGAATAGTGGTACATTTACTTCGAGGATACTACAACAAGCATCCTAAATCATGGGATGAACAATTACCTTATATCCAACATGCCTACAATCATGCCATGCATTTGTCTACTTAGAAAACTCCTTTTGAAGTATGTTTGGCGTATTTTCCTAAATCACGTATGGAATTTGTTTTCGGAGAAGAAGGTAAATAAGATGGAAATGATGATACAGATAAAGATAAAAGGTTCATTCAAGACATTCAACTGGTACATCAAGCAATACAGGAAAATTGGAGAAGATCCAAATCAAGTATAAGGCAAAGCACAATAAACATTAGGTAGATCATCAGTTTGAAGTCGATGATCAAGTATGGATACATATCAACAAAGATAGAATGAAAGATGAAGATACAATTCTAAGGTCAATCCAATATTAGAGAAGATTCGTACTAATGCATTTCATTTAGATCTACCAGCCTACATGCAAATGCATTCAGTAGTAAATGTTGAGAATTTAAAGCTTTATGAGCCTCCTATGATTATGGATGAAGATGAAAGTATTCAGGTTCCAACCGTTGATGATTTTTATCCAGAATATTTGGACGAACTATAGGAAGATGCCATTCTTGATAGAAGGATCAAAACTTCACAATGAAGTGATGTGGAATATCTTTGAGTTGGTCTTAAAGGAGTAAAACCAAGTAAAGTTAAATGGATGGAGATCGAAAAGGTGAGGTAACTCTACCCTCACTTAGTTCCTGCGTAATAAAAAAATTTAGTGGTCCAAAAGTATTCCAATGGGGAGGAATGATCCAGGAATGATCATAGAGGTCCAGAAAGATCTGGAACATCCACAAAGATCTAGAATGGTTCAGTAATGTTCAAAATTCGACCATCCCAAATTCTCTCGAAAACACCATCAATGTGAAGAATTCGTCATCATCTTTCCAACGATGAAAAAGTGTCAAACGAATTTTGTATGCAAAAGTTATAAGTGGTCAAAGTTCCACTCAACTAGGTCAAAGGTCATGGGAAAAAACAGGTGACACATGTCATGGGAAAAAAGCAAGGATGATTTTAAGGATGGAAATTTATTTTAAAATGTAGAAACCTTGACGAATATTACTAATCCTTCATATGTCAACTATAAATGTTTGGTGATATCTTTTTAAAAATATTCAAATTTCTAAGTATTTTATATAGATTTTATAAAATTTTGGCAATTTTTAAGGTAAAATAATTTTATCCTCTAGAATTTGGGCGAATCATTTTTAATATAGTGAATCTTGTTTTTGGAAAAACCGTGGAAAATTAGCCCATGAGTGAAATTTAGCCCCTAAAATCATCTATGGAAAAAAGACCTTCAATCCGTAGGAACTAAACTGACGGTAGAGATATCTCACAAAAGTTTTCTTGACATCGAGACTCTGATGACTTATAAATACATCATAGGGGGAATTGTTGGTGCTGTTAGCGGAGGTGGAGGAAGATGTGGCCATTCCCAATAGGAAGGATAGGTGATGAGTTAGACTCAGACATAGATTGCAAGGGAGGAGATGAGTTGGGAGAAATTGCGGAGAATTGCAATGGGAAACACGCTGATGAGAATTGCGATTGCTATGCACAAATGTGTATATAGCAATCCACATCGAACTCTTTACCCTTTGTTTTCGTATGAACCACGTTTTCGTAGTGGTCGGCAATGAACCGTGCCAAGAAGAAATGGACCAAGTCCTAAGAGGTTACGATGCACAGCTATACAATAGAGGGGATTAATGTCACGTAACAGGTGGAAACTGACCTTTGTATATGGATGTCATGCGATATGCATTAATTAAGAAGTATATCTATTGAAAACTTCCAAATTAATTAAAAAATGGTCTTTGTATATGGATGTCATGAGATATGTATTAATTAAGCAATATATTTTATGAAAACGTCTAGATTAATCATTATTTTAATTAAAAAAATGTTGAAAACTTTTAAATTAATTAGTGTTTTAATTAAAAATATACAATATACATCTTAGACTTAATTATATAGAAATATTTTTCCACTTATCCATAATAAATTAAAGACTAGAATTAACACAAATAACTTAAACACATGTCATTTTGGATCCTTTAATCATTAAGATACATGATTAATAGAATAACACAGATTATTCACTTGCTTACCACATATATGGCAACTGCAAGATGGCAGGCTGCTAGATATTGGGCGTCTCTCCATGTGGGTGGCTCTCCCCGTTCATCAACCGCGTTGTAAGTGGCTGGGTTAGTTAAAATTTCTTTTCGATTTTACCTTCTATTAGTGTATAACTATACACTACATATAGATACTATTTTTTTTTGTTTTTAACAAATTTTAATTATAATTTAAAAATGAAATTTTACCAATTTATAAATTCATAATTATGATTTAAATTTTTTAAGATTTTTTTTAATTTAAAATTAAAAGTTATTAAAATTTTAAATCAATTAAAAATATCTAAAAAAACAATCCATATAACTAATCATTCTAAATTAAAAAAAATTAATTTATTAGATAATTTTAATAAAAAATAAAATATTTTATTTAACACTCATATAAATGGCCAACAAACAAACATTCTCCGATTAAAATAATAAAATGTTAAATTAGTTATATATTTAACTACAATACACTAACACCGTGTAAAAGTTATGCCAAAGAAAAATGAAATGTATGCAACTTAAAAAAAAAAAACATTCACTCCATAAAACTTATACAAAACGACTCCACTTTTATATTCCCTTTAAAAATGTTTAAGAAAAAAACGAAACAACATATTCCCGTGTCTTCAAAATATACCATCCATCAAAATTGCAATTCACAATATTTATGGAAATATTAATGTTTGTTTTTATTTTTTCTCAATATTTTTATAATATATTTAATTATTTCTTTTAAATAATAAATAAATTTTCTTTTAAATAAAAAATAAATAAATAATGATGAAAATTAAATATTTTAAATTAAAATTATATCATATTTTGAATTTTTGAATTTAATTAAGAAAGGTATGTAGGGGTCATGATCTTGAGGGACAAAAATAAGCAAAATTCATTTGGAGTTTGGGAATTGCCACCAATAACGAGGCAAAAGTATATGTGGTATATCAAGATTTTTATATGTTAAAAGAAATATGCATCACATTTGCGACAATATTGGAGGACTCTTCTATCATTATTAGAGCTCTTTTAACCCATATTATTCAAAGGAGTAAAAGGTTAGACAAAGTTTTTCAAATATCCTTGGACATAGCCAAAGACTTTCCCAGCATAGAGTTCTATCAAGTGCAGTGAACACAAAAAAAATGGATATTCAACCAACATTAGAGCTTGTAGAAATGAAGGCACCTTAGAGAAGGGAGATGGGGGCACAATCTACAAGAAAACCCCATGAACATCACCATTTGAAGTTTGAGGCATTGCACTGCTTACAAGTGGAAGTGCATACAAATCTAAATAGACAAGGGAAATAAATGCCCCATGCTCCATATCAATTAGCCTACCAACATTTGATATCATAAAGGATCAAGATATGATCCATTTGTATGTGTGTGGGTTTCCACTCTACTTGTTGGAAGTAAGCCTGTGATTTTGGTTGGGAGTTGAGACCTATTGTTATTTAGGTTGGAGGGTGAACCCAATTGATGATCCAATGATCCTCCTTATCTCTGAGATTCATGGATCCTAGAATATAACATGGCACACTTCCATTGCATTCATTGTTTTTGCACACCCTACAAGTTGCTTTGACTTAAAAGAGGGCTCAAGAGATGTTAGAAGGAAATGGAAGAAACTAGAGAAGTTGTAAGGATTATGTCTATGAAACACCAACTTTTATCACCTAAACATTTGCTCACATAGCTATACATGTGATCATCGGAAAGGTTGTCAATTCAATACATCAAAGTGCATACTCATGGCATTAATGCACAATCTTCAGCAAAGTAGATAACTATACAAAGTGGGTTTTTAAATTATCTACATGATTCAACAATGTGCCTTTTGCGCACCCGCACCACTATTCCTTTGAAAGCCACACAGATTGACTAGAAGTGAGGTTTCACCCACATTCAACTCATTAATAACAAAAATCTCATCATAAGTACTCTTTGGTTGAGGTACCAAGAGCCCTCAATCTCCTTAGCATTCAATATTGGTACTATGGGCGATTCCATGTCCACTTAGGCATGGGAAGCCACACCCAAGTGGCACTTCTTTTCCCATTAGGAAACAATATTTATTGAGCTTGGTCTAAGGTTTATAAAAGGAAGCCATGGGCATGCATAAAAAGAATAAAAGCAAAATCAAGGTTATGATGTGCGAATGAGTTTGGAGAATAATCTTTCCCCAATGTCTCATGTCTACATACATAAGCACCAAAGCTTTGTGTATTAAACATCTCCCCTTTGGATAGATTTGTACACCTTATTGTTCATTCAGTGAAAGAAAAAAGTTCCAAAGGGACACAAAAAGGACCCTCCCAAGGAGGAGAAGGAGAGTTCATCCACCGTCACTATCCTCTATAGTGTTATCAACTTGTCCTTTTCCATTGGTATATAATTCTTCCATGTAACATCTCCACTATAATCCCTAGTTTAATTAATGCTTATGTAGATATAATGTGTACTTGTGGCCAAATGGATGTAATATGTGAATTGTATTTCTATGTTTTAATAATAAAAATGTGATGCCAACTGTTAAGGGGACACAGACAAGAGATAAGGGATAAAATAATCAGAAAGAGGGGGAAGTGTCTAGGATAATGGCCAAGAGGTGTCCAAGCGGGAAATACCCATGTATATTAGTTCAACCCATTTTTCCTAAAATAGTCATTTGTATATGAACCTTCAATTTTCTGATTGAGTGTTCCCAAAGCCAATCATTGAATACATGTAAGAGGGTGGTTGTGAGTGGTCACATCCCAGAGTTATTGGGCACATGGGGGTTGAGTGCAATCAACTTGGGGAAGGGTGTGAGTCAAGAAAGGAAATCCAAAGGGAGGAAATTCGTATGGTTGGAACAACAGTTCTTAGACAACAAGTTGGGTGCATGAGAGAATGAGAGAGGAAGAAAGAGAGTTGGAAGTGGGTGAAACCATGGAGGGAGAATTCTAGAGCAAGATAGAATATGTTTTGAACACTTTGGAGATGAAGATTGAAGAGTCAGGTTGTCAAGCCTAAAGAGTGAACTATGGAGTGAGTTGCATTGTAACAACAAGTCTTTGTTGTTGGTTTGATGGTTGTCTTCCTAACAACAAGTTCTCTTGAGTTCCTAGTTGAGATATTCCTAGCTACTTGTGCCAGAGAGACCCTGATAAATGAATGGCACATTCCTTGGGTTAATCTTGATAAACGGATGGCACATCCCTTGGATTATCCCTGATAAATGAATGGTGCATTCCTTGGGTTGGACAAGTCAAGAGGAAGAGAGCCAGTGGAAAATTGGGATAGTTGTAGGAGAATATCAGTTGGGTTATGCGTTTTAATGAGTTATGAGTGGATTGTGAAAGACCACCCTATTTTGTGGATTTTTGGCCTCAGCTTGGGGGTGACTGACTATTGATATTTGGACCAGTTAGTCTATGGGGTAAAATCATGAAGATGGGTAACACTTTTGATTGTTTTATGAGAAAACAAAACTATTTTTTCACAAGTTCTTCAACTTCCAACATACAAAAGTATTTTTTTTATTTAGAATTTCACTTTACAATAAAAACAAAACTTGTGAATAATTTTGTTAGCTTTCCAATGACTATTTTACAATTTTTTTTTATTAAGATTTGATATGTCAATTTGACAATTGTTTAACAGTATGTTCCTTAAACATGAAATGAATGATAATGGGTTATTTTTTCCCACAACAATGTATCTATTATTAATCTTATGTTTTTAAGAAACGAAATATACTGCAACAATATACAGAGACTCTATTTTATTATGACTATAATTTTGAATCTAACAGATGAATATTATAATTTCTAGAATTTTTTGAAGTTGACCAAGATGAAAACATTGCATATTTTAAAAACATTTTTCTACACCTTGTATCTATCTTAATTTTTACTTAAAAGTAAAATCTAAATATACCCTTTTGAAAAGAATAGTTTAAGGATTATGAATATAATTGTTTCTAGATTTTTTACTGTATATTTTTAGAGATATGGATATTTCATTTCACCGAATCATAATGTCTGATGAAAATATTATGCAGTGTTTTTTTTTTAAAATTAAATAAAATTAGATAAAAATAATGAAAATGAAAACAAATTATAGGAATTAAAAGTAGATTCAATTTTTCAAATGACAGTGTCATTTTTGAAACCAAATTTTGAGTATTTGCAGGAGTCTGTAACCTCTAAAGTTCATGTAAGCTTGGGGAAATTTTGTGGTTTCTGTTTTCAGTCCGAATTTCATGTTTTCGATCGAAATAATCTTTCAGTTGGAAGACAAAATTCTAACGGAAGCCATCAAAACTGAATGGTTTTAAAGGTTTTCGATCAAAAAAACATTCTTTCGTCCAAAAGCGTGTTGAGATAATTTCATCCATCGGAAAAATGAAAAGACACGTCGTATCCTTTCATTTCGTGCCAAATCGTATAAATACGCTTTCGGTCAAACACATTTAACACAATTCATCGGATGGACAGACATATATGAGCTCAAGGATAGGGATTTCAAATCATTTCTATTACTGATTGCAGTTGTATTATTTTCTTTCTTTCTTTCTTCCCTCTGTTCCATAGGCTTAATCGGAGGATCGATATCGATACATGATGGTATTCTAGAGCACCTAAACAAAGTTTCGAATCATCTTTTTGGTTTTTGTTGAATAAAGTAATTGATGTTTGTTCAAGTTTTTATTGGAATAACGATTTATATGTTGAAAGATAAATGTTGAGCATTTTTTCAAGGTGAAGTCTTTGTTGAACATATCTTTTATAGATAACTATAAAATTCATGGGAAACAAAAATTTGCGCAAGAGAAAATTTGATCGCACTCGAGATGATACTCGCCAAAATGAGCAAAGGAAAGAGCATTATTGGAGAATGAAACGAGAACATGCAAATATTGAAGAAAGAAACAATGATAATGTAAATAGAGATTTTCAACAAGAAGAAGTTCAACCAGGTATGCATGCACATATGATGATCGAGCACACGACACACATTGGGACTGTATTAAGAAAGTATAGAATTCAAATTTAAAATATTGTAAATAATATAATTGATTGTAATTACAATTTGATGTTTTTCAAAAAACATAAATAGATTTGTCTCATAATGTCGAAGAAGACATTGAAATCAAAATTGAAGCAGAAGGCGTTGAAACCGAAATTGAAGAAGAAGACGAATCACCTATATGTATGTACATAAATTTAGATAATACAAGATGAATACTTGTATATATAGTTTAGTGAATTTGTGTTCGGGTTTTGTTTTTTAATATAAACTTTAAATTGAAATATGCAGGAGAATCTATCAACATCGATGATGAAATATTAGAAAATGTTGATACTGACAAATTTGGGAAGAAAAAATCTAAGCATTATATAATATATCGAACTAAGAATATGTATAATACTTTTTTCAATGATGAATCAGTAACAATACAAGCTCAACTTATACTCTGTCTAATGAAGTCAAGAAAGTTAAAAGAAGCTACATCATTATTTGGTATTCAAAAGTTGACAAAGGATACAAAGGTGAAACATAATGTCTTTGACAATATAACTAGTGTATTAAAATGATCTAAAAATGAAGAAGACTTGAAAATCTTGAAATTATTGCAAGTAAATGTTATGTGTTAAAAGAAAATGGATCAACTTTGCAACACATAAATTAAGGAATTACTCATGCAAAATACACATAGACAGCAGCATAATCAATGAACATAAGCACATAAACACAACAATTGATAAAGGAGTTCACCCCTCTCTTGGGCTACATCTCCTGGTCCAGCTTCCAATGGATCATTATTATTAATTTCTCAAAGTGCTCAAAAAACATGCCTTACAATGCTCAAACTAACCAACAGACTGCTCCAATGGCTTCAGAGCGTCCAAAAACCCCTAGATGGGCTTTTTCGGCACCTCAATCGGTCGAAAAATGAAGAAGTTAGGCCTCCTGGAAGTCCCCCCTTCAAGCTTGTTGTCTTTGCATCTACAAAATGCACCCTTGTCAAATGAACCTGGCACACACGCAATGTATAGCATAAAAACCCAGCACCGGGCACAACCGCGCCAACGGTGTGAACTGTAGGACGGTTATGGGCATGCCAACCCCTAACCGCCTAGCACCTGGGCATGTGAGGGTCATATGACCTTGTGCATTGGCAAAAAGGCTAAACCGTAACCGTTTGAAACCACCTGCACACCTTTCTGTATAACCAATGGTCATATAACAAATATAATAGAACCAGGGCTTAACACAAATTCGCACCATTCCACGGAGGTCGGGGCTAGATCCGTTACAACCAAAACCCGCGTGGTATATACATATGGTTACATGTGATAAGTGATATGACCACGGGTTAGGGCTAAGCCCCAGCCCGACCCCCCGCCGTTTAACACAAAATGTACATTCAAATACAATCAAACTTATATACATATTAAGTCACAACCAATGGTCCGTTGGTTAGATGGTCTTTGCGAAGGTGTTATGTGGAATGGAGGTCCAGGGGTCAAACCCCATAGACTCCAATAATTTTCCATAACAACCAAAAACCAATAAAGGGGTGCCACGTGGCAGCCCATGACTGGGCCACGTGGCACCTTACCATTGATCAGAAAATGCCACGTGTCGAGATATCATTCGCCCTCAACTGCCAAGCAAACTCTGCTACATCATCACATGCCACATCATCGTATGGTCATATGGCCCTACCACATCAGCCTATACGAATTGTACGGACTGTACAGTTAGCGTCCTTTTTTTTGCCTGTTTGACATTCCGAACAGATTGCAATATCTCTCGCTCTAGACGTTCGTTTGAGACGAAACGAGTTGCGTTGACGACGAGACCTAGGTTCTTGTCCGGTTTGAAGCGATTTCGAGCACTTTGAAATTTTGAGTAAAATTTGATCCCCTGATCACACCTCCCCATTAGGAAGCTTTTGGACCTCCAAAAGACTATTTTCAGTCTATGTGAAGATGAGGGTATAGTTCCCTCACCCTTCCAACCTCAATC
>JZKD02S0075651.1:54035-84372 GCA_000966675.3 Picea glauca
TGTGATTAAAACAAAATTGACATACATACCAAAAGAGTTAAGTCTCATCCTCCAACATACTATTTCCCACAAAATATATTGTAAACATATTTTCCACCAAATATAATTTAGACATTGTAACAATAAAAAACAATAATAAAAAAGAAAATAACACATATTAGCATATATGTTGTAAATAAATATTAAATAAACAATAAGAAATAATAACATACCCAACCACAGTTAAATAGATTTAAGATAGTTAATCTCCACATTAAGCATACATGATTTAAACAATTTGTAAATCTTATCTAAAATTTAAAAAAAAATTAAAGAGAAAAAATGTGTTCTTGGTAAAAAAAATTGTGAGTTAGAGTTAGATAATAATCTGAAAATAAATATAGAACTGTGTATGAAGAAAGTTCACAAATCTCTATATTAAGTCATTCTTCCAATGAAATACTTATCTCATTGTGGATAAAGTCCCAAATCCTTCAGGTGAAATTCTCCTTGTGGATAAGGTCCCAAATCCTTTAGGTGAAATTCTCATCCTAGGTGATGTTATTGTGTTCTTGGTAAAACAAATTGTGAGTTAGAGTTAGATAATAATATGAAAATAAATATAGAACTGTGTATGAAGAAAATTCACAAATCTCCATATTAAGTCATTCTTCCTATCAAATACTTATCTCCTTGTGGATAAAGTCTCAAATCATTCAAGAGAAATTATCTTTGTGGATAAGGTCCCAAATCCTTCAGAAATTCTCATCTCAGGTGATGTTATTTAATCATATTTACACAACAATAAAATACTAATCTCTTCAGCAGTAAAATACTTCTCTTCTCTTCTGCAGTGGTCATATAAGCAAATTTCATGATGCCCTTTCAAACTAAAGGACTCATAAATCTCCATATTAAGTCATTCTTCCAAAAAACTACTTATATTTAAAAAAATTCACAAATCTCCGTTTTAAAAATCATTCTTCCGGAAAATATTTATCTCCTCTTTCTACAGTGGAATAGATGTTCTCATATAATCTTGCATGTACATTAAGAAAACACAAATCTGCACATGTATATTAAGTCATTCTTCAAAAACCATTTAAATAGGATGTATTCATATTAGATATAATGAAATTCTCTTTGAAATTATGTGTGAGCTAGCTCACATATACAATATGTGTGAGCCTATTTGTAAATCTAATTAAATGTTGGTTTTTGTGATTAGTAACCAATTTAGTTAAGAGTTTGACAATACTCTGACAAGAAGGAATTCACTTCGGTGTATGTAGAAAACATAAATGCCCATACTATGCCATTCTTGGACAAGAAAGAAAGGAATGCAATCGAAAAATATTTAGAAACTTTCTCTTTTCTGATGTGGGATAGAGTCTGTTCTCAAATAATCAAATGTTCAAGTTCAAAATTAGTTCTTCATCATGATATAACCTTAAATAAGTTTGAATCTACACCATTTATGACAATGATAAACTTATCTAGGGGTTCTATATATTTCAAAATAATTGATCAAAGCGTTGAATAGGAAAGGCTAAACTAAAAATTTGAGAAAAAACAAAATTGATACAAGTCAAAAACATACATTTATGAATTATTTTGAATGGACACATCCTTCCCAAATCTCAATGCTTCCTCCTCTTCCTCCTCAATCCCAATCTCCCTCCCAAGCACACTCTCAGGTACTTTCTTCTCCACATTAGCCTATATAACACATTTCAAATTTGAAAAATTGAAAAATTAAATTTAAATGATTATAACACATTATATTTAAATGATTTTAACACACTAAATGATAAATGTGAACTCCCACCCTCTTCAAACTCTCCCAATGAGAATTGAGACAAGCCTCTCCAAGTAGTAGGAGATGGAATATGGATTTGTGAACAACACAACTAAGAACTAAATCTAGGATTCAATGTGTTCACATTTATACAAAATTATAAATGTTATTGATCTTGTATTCAAAAAATTAGAATTTGAACAACTATTAGAAAAAACATACCTGATTCAACCCATCCGAATTTAAACTTGTGGAATCAAGTCCCCTACTTACTGTAGATTCATTTAACATATCTCCAAACTGCAATTAATGGCAATACCAACTCGATTATTTCTATAGATACAATGATATCTAAATCTAGAATTAGAAGTAAACTATCCTAAAATGCGTAAAAAATTTACTAACTAGAACACATACCAATCTGTGGTTCGGGTCATCATTCTGAATGACCTTCTTCCAACCATCCCGACAAAATTTTGCCTACTCCAAAACATCTTCTACTAACATGGTATCTAACTCCGCATCTCTTTTATAAACAAATATGGCTCGGGAATTGGCTTCCGCTCATTGACTGTTCATGCGAACATCAACACCTTAAAAAATTGCTTCAAAAGTTTCCCCAATTGCATTCCTGGCCTCTTTGCCAATATCTGATGTAGCCTGCAACTCTAAATGTGAAGCAAATATGCTTGTTGGGAGAGGTACTAAAGGTTGTGTGATGCAGGAGCATCGACTACTCATCAAGCGAGCCAGCATGGAGAGGAGAACAGCTGGACCGCGCCAACACATATTACTTTTGAAATATTTTGGGAAGTTGTTGCGCCGCCATTTAAATGAAGGCATTTATAAGAAGCGCACTTGTACATTGTAAACGGACCTTGAGTGGATAAGCTCTTGTCCATAGGTAGCTGAAACATTCATTAGATTAAATGTAGGTTGATAGAATAATTAAGTCTAGATTAGACAGTTTTACTTTCGTGAGGGCAAATGGAATATAGGCACCCTCCTTTGTACATTGTAATTCATTCTGGATTATGATAGAGAGAGAGAGCATTATTATCATCATCGAGAGCAAGCAGAGCAGAGCAGAGAGCTTGTGGAGAGCACCCATGTACAGATTGAATTAATAGAAGAAAGACTTTGATTCAACTCCATGGATGTGTTTGATCTCTGTGTGTTGTTGATATTATGATGTTGCATATTTACTTCTTTTTATGCCTATCTTCTATATGTTGCGTATGTGATTGCATATCAGGTTCGAAATCTGAGAGAATGAGGAAATGAGTTTCAAGTGTTTCTCTGTTTGAGCCAGGAGATTCCTGCATAGAGTGCAGTTGAATTCATCCGCATAGAGTGCGTTGATGGGGCTCAGTAGTTTAACTCTCATTTCTGTTCACTCAGAAGTTGTTTTGGGTAGATAGAGCCATGCAAGGTGTGCAGACTGGACGAAGTCTCAAACTTGTGGTTCTGAGCCAAGGCATTGATAGACTGCTGCTGCAGGAGTGTGCAGGGTCAGAAGTCTTCAACACTTAGCATGTTTGAAGTAAGGCCGCAAGGAGTGCGTGTAGGAAGCTTCCGGAAGAAGCTCAGGAGTTGTGGAAGCTTAGGAAAGCCAAGTCTTCGAAGTAGCCAAAGAGTAGCGGAAAGAGCATCCGTGAAACAGATCGCAAGGAGAAGCTTCGAGGTGGAGAGATTCCTCAAGAGGAAGAGAATCGACGACTTGAATTCATCGTAGAGAAGTTCGAGGATCACGACTCGACTCGTGGGTTGGACGTATCGGGAGTTCGCGAGGGAAGGTTCCTAATTCTCATAAAGGGATATCGCGAGAATGCGAGAAACAACGTCCCGACAATTTTGTGCATGGTGTGGGTCATAGTCGGATGATGTGACAGGTGACCTCGAGACATTGGGCCTTGGGAGTTGAGGGGTCAAGAGATTGGTCTCGCGAGTGGCAAGGAAGCGAGAGGCGAGATAGCGGTTTGTCGGTATCTCGGTGCTTCGGGTCTCGGAGGTTGGGGATCCGAAGGAATAGTGATGGGGGTCATGAAGTCGCGATAAAGAGAAACTCTGATCAATCGAGGGAAGGTCAAAGTTGACCAAAGATATCGGGTCTCGGGGATCCGAGGGTCTAGTACTCGACTGGTGAACTCGCGAAGGCGTGAGAGCCGATCCTCCGATAATCAAGGAAGGGAGGACCGCGCGAGTGGAAGATTACTGTGGGTACAGAGGATTCCCGAGAGGGGATGAGAAGAACCTTTGAGTTCTTCGGGCCAAGGAAGAAGAAGGTCCTGGTGAGAGCGACCGTACTCCGAGGAGCGGGTAGGGTTGCGTCAAGAGTGGTATCAGAGAACAGAAAAGAGTTTCTCTTTGCTTCGATAGTAGAGAGAAGAGATTCACCATGCCACCCAGAAGAGAAAGGAAGTCACCTGATCGTGAGGACAGGGACACCCGAAGAAGGGGTAGGTCGGCAGGGAATGCAGAGATGGAGCGCCAAATGAGAGATCTCCAAGCCAGGCTTGAGGAGATGGAGACTGCGTAGAGACGCGGAGCTAGTGCAGGAGAGTACAACGACTCCGAAGTGGAAGAGGAAGCTGGACACGATGAATAGGAGGTCATAGCAGAGGATGCCTCGAAAGAGAGGTTGATCAGAGCCATTTCCAGAATGAGCTCGAAGACAAAGATGGACATTCCCGTCTATGAGGGAAGTCTAAATGCAGAGGAGTTGCTGGATTGGATCCGAGCACTCGACACCTACTTCGATTATGAGGATATCGAAGAGGACAAGAAGGTGAGGCATGCTGTCACGAAGTTGAAAGGACATGCAACCTTATGGTGGGATGAATTGCAGGCGGATAGGCACTGCAGAGGAAAACAAAAGATCAAGAGCTGGGACAGGATGATCGCTAATATGAAAGCAAAACTCATCCCCAGAGATTACCAGATCACTCTGTTCAGGTGCATGCAGAACCTGAGACAGAAGATGATGACGGTGAAAGAGTACACCGAGGAGTTCTACATGCTCAACATTCGATATGGTCATCGGGAGAGTGATGACGAGAAGGTGGCGAGATACCTAAATGGGTTGAGGTATGACATTCAGGACGAGATGAGCATGGTTACCATCTGAACAGTTGAGGATGCGTACCAGATGGCTCTGAAAGCCGAGGAGAAGCTAAACCGCAAGCAGGGACAGCGAGGGCGAGGCAGGAGTCAGCCAAGAGGCAAAGCCATTGCCCAAGAAAAAATGCAGAAGCCCAAGGAGGATTGGAAGAGACCTCAGGGAAAAGATGAAAGAGGCGGAACCTCACAGCAGAGACAACAATATGTTGAGCCGAGGAGGCAACAAGATGATCAGCAGGGAGGATATGCTGACGCCGACACATTTCCTCGTACCCGAGGTAGAGGAAGAGGCAGAGGAGGAATTATCACATGTTTTACGTGTGGTAAAGACGGTCATAAATCCGTGGACTATCTAGAAAGGAAAGTGGACAGAGGAAAATCTCACGTTGCAGAGGCGTAGAGGCGTGACGTGGAGGATGAAGACACTGGAAGTGGGAAGTCACTGACAGTGCATAAAGTTCTCTTGAAACCTGAAAAAGAGGTGGACAGTTCAACGCAAAGATGCAGACTGTTTTGGACCACGTGTAAGACCAAGGGCTGGAAATGCAAGGTCATAGTGGACAGCAGAAGCACTGATAATCTCATTTCGACCGAGATGGTGGAGAATTTGGAGTTGAAGACGAACAAGCACCCGAGCCCATATAAAGTGTCATGGCTGCAAAAAGGACACCAGGTACGTGTTACGAGGCAATGCCTGGTTGAATTTAAAATGGGTGATTATAAAGATAAAATTCTGTGTGATGTAATTCCCATGGATGTATATCATGTTTTATTGGGAAGACCATGGCAGTATGATAGAAATGTTGTTCATGATGGGAGAATGAACACATACACCTTAGAGAAGGATGGGAAATCACATACCTTGCTTCTGATAAAGGATAAAGAAGTGAAGCTGGAAGTGAGCAGTACAATACTTCTCATGAGTGGGAAAGAGCTTCTCACAGAGATGGAGAAGAATGAAGATCCAAAATTCTTTGTTTTCAGGAAGCCGAGAATTGTCCTGACAAGCACAAGAGTGGACGACTTGCCAGAGGAGATTCAAGAACTGTTGGGAGAGTTCGCTGATATCATCGTGGACGAACTACCTCATTCGTTACCACCGATGCGGAGTGTGAGTCACCACATTGATCTCATACCCAGGGCAAGCTTACCAAATAAGGCAGCGTACAGATTTACACCTCAGGAGAACGAGGAGGTCAAAAGGCAGGTACAGGATCTGCAGGATAAAGGACTGGTGAGGGAAAGTCTTAGTCCGTGTGCTATTCCAACAGTGCTGAGTCCAAAGAAGGATGGAGGCTGGAGGATGTGTACAGACTCCAGGGCTATAAACAAGATCACCATCAGGTACAGGTTCCCACTGCCAAGAATGGACAACTTGATGGATTGCCTGAGTGGGGAAAATTATTTTTCGAAGATTGATCTCAAGAGCGGATATGATTAGATCCGGATGAGAGAGGGAGATGAATGGAAGACAACATTCAAGACAAATGACGGTTTGTACGAATGGCTGGTCATGCTGTTTGGCTTGACAAACGTGCCGAGCATATTCATGAGGCTGATGAATGAAGTCCTGCGGGAATTCATCGAGAAGTTTGTGGTCGTATACCTGGATGACATATTAATTTTCAGTAAGACCAGGGATGAGCATTTGAGGCATTTAGCCACTGTGATGAGAAGGCTACAGCAGGAGAAGCTGCTGATAAATTTGAAGAAGTGTTCCTTTATGCAGACAAAACTCATTTATTTGGGTTTTGTAATTTCGGCGAATGAATTGAAGATGGATCCTAAGAAGGTTGAAGTGATCAGGAATTGGCCATCGTCGAGGAACGTTTTTGGGGTAAGGAGCTTTCATGGTTTGGCTAGTTTCTACAGGAAATTCATTCGTAATTTTAGTGGAATTAGCATAGAAATGATGGACACAGTGAAGAAACGGCATAAAGTTTTTCACTGGACAACAGAGGCTGAAAGGAGCTTCAATCTATTGAAGCGAAAGATAACAGAGCAACCAATTCTGGTGTTGCCTGACTTTCAGAAGACCTTCAAGGTGAAGTGTGATGCCAGCGGGTATGCTGTTGGAGGGGTCTTGAGTCAGGATGACCGACCTGTTGCATACTATAGTGAGAAGCTGGATGATGCCAAGTTGAAGTACTCCACGTACGACAAAGAGTTCTATGCCATTATCTAGGCATTGAAGAAATGGAGGCATTATTTGATACCCAAAGAATTTGTTTTGCACAACGATAATCACGCATTGCAGTTCGTGAGTCAACAGGAAAAGCTGAATCAAAAGCATGCGAAATGGGTAGAGTACATGCAGAATTTCACATTCATGATCAAGCACATTTCGGGGACTGCAAACAAAGTGGCTGACGCTTTGAGCAGGAAATGCTTATTGCTGCAGGAGTTCAGGGTCAAAACCTTGGGTTTTGAAAACTTGAAAGATATGTATGCAGGTGATGAAGACTTTACAGAAGCATATGAGGCAGTCGAGAATCCAGTTCTCAGGGATCGGAGCCCATGGATAGATTTCATGATCCAGGAAGGATTTCTATTTCGGGGCAATCAACTGTGTATTCCAGATTTCTCTATGAGGGAGAATTTGGTGCGAGAAAAACATAGCGGTGGCTTAGCAGGTCATTTCGGGCATTACAAAACATTCGCCAAGCTGAGCGAATCATATTATTGGCCAGGCATGCGAGAATATGTGAAAAGGTTTGTTGACAGGTGTAGGATATGTCAACATTCGAAGGGCCGAAAACAGAACACCGGGTTTTATCAACCATTGCCCATACCTGAGAGACCATGGGAGGCAATAAGTATGGATTTTTTTTTGGGATTGCCGAGAACTCAGCGGGGAGTTGATTCCATCTTCGAGGTGGTAGATAGGTTCTCAAAGATGGCACATTTTATCCCGTGTCATAAGACCAGCGATGCGACCCACATCGCGAACTTATTTTTCAAAGAGATCATCAGATTGCATGGATTGCTGAGAAGCATCGTCTCGGATCGGGATACAAAGTTCATAGGTCATTTTTGGAGGACTCTATGGAAGAATCTGGGGAATAATTTGGCTTTTAGCTCATCATACCATCCGTAGACAGATGGGCAGACGGAAGTGGTCACCAGAAGCTTGGGAGATCTTTTGAGGAGCCTCGTGGTGGAGCATCATAGCAGTTGGGACCATATTTTGCCACAGGCCGAGTTCGCGTACAACGATTCGGTGAATTGGAGTACAGGTAAGAGCCCGTTTCAAATTTTGTATGGGACGCAGCTGAGAGGAGTTTTTGAGCTCAGGGAGTCAGAACAGGATGAAACTAGCAGCGCGAGGGCTGAAGAGTTCGCTGAAGTGATGCAGGAGCTTCATGCGCAGGTGAAACAACGACTGCAGAAGGCGAATCAAGAGTATAAGCGTAGAGCCAACCAGAGGAAGAGACAACTTCAGTTCGAAGTTGGTGACATGGTTCTGGCACACTTGAGAAAGGAAAGATTCCCAAAGGGAACGTATAACAAGCTCAAGATGAAGAAGATCGGGCCATGCAGAGTCCTGAGGAAGTTTGGAGAAAACGCATACGAGCTTGAGTTGCCATAGGGCATCGGGATATCTCCGATTTTTAACATTTCGGATTTATACCCTTATAGGGCTAGAGAAACAGATGCTGGAGATGAACAGCCAGGGGTCCAGTGGCAGAAGCAAATGCCAACAACAGAAAATCCTCAGATGGAGTGCATACTGGACAGGCGAGCAGGTAAGAAGACCAGGCGCAAGCAATATTTTGAATACCTGGTGAAATGGAAGAACCACCCAGTGGAGGATGCTAGCTGGGAGACATAGGCAGTTATGCAGAAGCATGGGCACACTGTAAGGGAGCTCATGGATAGGAGCCCATGAAATCTTTTTGAGCCGAGGAGTATGATGCAGGAGCATCGAATACTCATCAAGCGAGCCAGCATGGAGAAGAGAACAGCTGGACCGCGCCAACACATATTACTTTTGAAATATTTTGGGAAGTTGTTGCGCCGCCATTTAAATGAAGGCATTTATAAGAAGTGCACTTGTACATTGTAAATAGACCTTGAGCGGATAAGCTCTCGTCCTTAGGTAGCGGAAACATTCATTAGATTAAATGTAGGTAGATAAAATAATTAAGTCTAGATTAGACAGTTTTACTTTCGTGAGGGAAAACAGAATATAGGCACCCTCCTTTGTACATTGTAATTCATTCTGGATTATGATAGAGAGAGAGCATTATTATCATCATCAAGAGCAAGCAGAGCAGAGTAGAGAGCTTGTGCAGAGCACCCATGTACAGATTGAATTAATAGAAGAAAGACTTTGATTCAACTCCATGGATGTGTTTGATCTCTGTGTGTTGTTGATATTATGTTGTTGCATATTTGCTTCTTTTTATGCCTATATTCTATATGCTGCGTATGTGATTGTATATCAGGTTCGAAATCTGAGAGAATGAGGAAATGAGTTTCAAGTGTTTCTCTGTTTGAGCCAGGATATTCCTGCATAGAGTGCAGTTGAATTCATCCGCATAGAGTGCGTTGATGGGGCTCAGCAGTTTAACTCTCATTTCCGTTCACTCAGAAGTTGTTTTGGGTAGATAGAGCCATGCAAGGTGTGTAGACTGGACGAAGTCTCAGACTTGTGGTTCTGAGCCAAGGCATTGATAGACTGCTGCTGCAGGAGTGCGCACGGTCAGAAGTCTTCAACACTTAGCGTGTTTGAAGTAAGGCCGCAAGGAGTGCGTGCAGGAAGCTTCCAGAAGAAGCTCAGGAGTTGTGGAAGCTCAGGAAAGCCAAGTCTTCGAAGTAGCCGAAGAGCAGCGGAAAGAGCATCCGTGAAACAGGTCACAAGGAGAAGCTTCGAGGTGGAGAGATTCCTCAAGAGGAAGATAATCGACGACTTGAATTCGTCGTATAGAAGTTTGAGGATCACGAATCGACTCGTGGGTCAGACGTATCGGGAGTTCGCGAGGGAAGGTTCCTACTTCTCGTAAAGGGAGATCGCAAGAACGCGAGAAACGACGTCCCGACAATTTTGTGCATGGTGTGGGTCATAGTCGGATGATGTGATAGGTGACCTCGGGACATCGGGCCTCGGGAGTTGAGGGGTCAAGAGATTGGTCTCGCGAGTGGCGAGGAAGCGAGAGGCGAGATAGCGGTTTGTCGATATCTCGGTGCTTCGGTTCTCGGAGGTTGG
The DNA here is from genome assembly GCA_000966675.3 of Picea glauca. Lineage (NCBI taxonomy): Eukaryota > Viridiplantae > Streptophyta > Pinopsida > Pinales > Pinaceae > Picea > Picea glauca. The sequence continues at coordinate 64,142 of JZKD02S0075651.1, forward strand.
GGATCTGAAGGAATAGTGACGGGGGTCACGAAGTCGTGATAAAGCGAAACTCCGATTAGTCGAGGGAAGGTCAGAGTTGACCAAAGATATCGGGTCTCGGGGATCCGAGGGTCTAGTACTCGACTGGTGAACTCGCGAAGGCGCGAGAGCCGATCCTCCGATAATCAAGGAAGGGAGGACCGCACAAGTGGAAGATTACTGTGGGTACGGAGGATTCCTGAGAGGGGATCAGAAGAACCTTTGAGTTCTTCAGGCCAAGGAAGAAGAGGGTCCTCGTGAGAGCGACCGTACTCCGAGGAGCGGGTAGGGTTGCGTCATTGTGGAGGCCTTGACAATGTTGCATTTCGATATGTCCCTTTGCGAACATACGTTCATCCTTTACCAGTCCCATAATATTTGAATGGTAGACTAGTATAATCAGGGCGCATGTGCAAGAAAAAATCTACATAAAAGTGTCTTGCAAAATAGTGTGGAACCTCATCGTTCCACGACAATTTTTCATATGCTGCCAAAAATATGTTATAAATATGTTCTGTAATGTCAGAGTGCTTAAAATATTGCACCTTCAACATCTTCCACTTTGGCCCATCTTTGAAATTGAACATCGAAATGGTGTCTTACTTTGAAAATCTATTTTTTATTGCATCCCATTTATCAAGGCTCATCACCTCTGACTTTCGTCACCTCATTAGATCGACAAAACTGTCAGTGGTTGGCCCCATCTTCTGATATGCATCCATAAAGTTTTCCAATGAATGCAAAACAATTTGTAAGCTTTGTTTACTCTCCTGAGGGAGTTCCAAGACCACCAAATCATTTTCCAACCTCCTTTTAACACCTGAGCATCACTCAAGAAACATTGCTTCAGTAATCCCTTCCTAGGGAAGTTCATCACCAACATCAGAAGGATAGGTGAATGTAGGCGTGTAATCTTCTGTTACTTGATAACGCGGCCTCCTAAATTTATCTTCACCCTCTGCATCGACATTTGAATCTTCATGACAACCACTCTCTCTTTCATTTTATTCCCTTTCTCTAAACTCATTGTCTACACACATTTGAAAGTAATTACAACATTTAACTTCACATAAATTTAAATACACAAAAATACAACAAAAATAAACAAAATCAAAGAAAATTACCAGAAATATTCTCTTGTCCTGAGGTATTCCCTACATTCTCAGGTGTAGGAGTATCAATGCACAACTTATCTAAGAAGGTTGCATCCATAACACTTTCTTGAGCAGGTTCTGCAGTTTATCTATTCACAAACTTGTTTGAAAATCTCCTTTGACAAGAATGTTGTTGGTCACTCAGAGTCTCTATGAAAGAAGGAGTTCCTATTCTTCCTTCTTGGGATAAACTATATCATTTGTGAAGAATGTTTGGAGAATCCTGTGTTGACATATCTCTTCAATATCTATCCACAATGCAGAGTTTATCAATAATAATGCAGAGATGTACCCAAGTTCAAGCAATTAAAAACGTAGTGAGAAATCAAAGTTTTAATCAATCAAGTCGTAGAGGTACTCATTCATAAGAAGACGCAAAGACTAAAAATTCATCCATGAATCAATAAACTCAAATATAAGTAAGGGATAAATAACAGGGAAAATTCTTATCCTTCACTCATCATCCATGCACAGAAAAGTAGGGCATTTGAATCTATAGGTCTTTAAACACCGAAGTGAAGACCGTCGATTTGACTCCTAGCTGACTTCTCAGGCACAGACTGATAATTAAAGGAATAAGGGATAAAAGATAAAACCATAATCTTTTCATAATAATCAATAAATCCCACACATAGAATTCATTGAGATCAGAAGTTGGGTTTTCCAAGGGAAATCAATTCAGAAAAACAACAAGCAAGGGGATTACAGATACAAGTTAATAATTTATTAATGGTAGGAATGATAAACTTATCTTTAAGCACAATTTAATAAATTTCCTATAGTCTAGGACCATCATTCGAGACTTATCCTTATTTTTTACTAAGATCACTAGAAAAGAGAATACATTCTTGTTGAGACGCATGATTTCAACTTCTAACATGTCTTTATCCAATTACTCTGTCCCACTCTTTTGAGAATATAGAAAGCAATAAGGTATAACATTGAGTGGATAACTACCCAAAATTAACTCAATAGCATGTGCATAATCTTTGAACATGGTTGAATCCACTAAGACCACATATATATTCCTTATAACATTTCTTTAAGATTCATTAAAAGTTCCCTATGGTTGGATCCACTAAAAAAACGTATTAGAACATTTCTTTAAGATTCCTTAAAAGTTCCCTATAGTTGGATCCACTAAGACCACATATAATGCAATGCATTAGAATCCCCAAAAGAAAGAGTTTAATATTTGTAGCCTCACACACCCACTAATAACATCAACATGGGATGGGTATGAGGGTTTTTCGTATTCCTAATATAAATTAAGATGAGGTGGATAAAATGTAATATTTGTGAGGCTTAGTTGGAGCTAAAAATCTAGATAAAATATAGTCATATAAGGTGGAAATTCACGTTGATTGAGAGAAATCATGACAATAATTTCAAATGTAAGTGCATCATAACCTATTGTAAACATAGTAATGTGAGTTTTAATGGGATATATATTAAGAAGAAGATGATTTTGAGTGATTCTTAATTGTCACAAAATTTATGGTGGTAATGAAGCCTATTTCTACAAATAGTAATGTGAGTTTTAATGGCGTATGTATTTTGAAGAAGATGCAATTGAGCGAGTCTTAATTGTCACAAAATTAATGGTTCCAAATGGTAATGTCTATAGATATCCACACTCCCCTCACGTTGTGGGAGGGTCATGCTATCCACACTCCCCTAGATGTGTGATGACTAATACTAGTTGTCTACTAGATTGGTTAGGTCAAAAGGTTTTATGCTTTCACATTTGAATTATATCTAGAGTTAGATCAATATAGTCAAAAATCCAACATATTTCAACAAAGGAAGGGATGGGAGATGCGAGATGGAATTAAGGGTTTAAAGGGAGAGGTGATTCTAAGTCAATTGAGGATCACATTTGGGATTTGATATTCCATTCCTTGTTTCCTCACATACTTCCTACCATGTTTAAATTATAATAATTCAATTTTAAATATGGATGAATGTTGAATTATTATTATTTATTTAATGAGGATTATTTGAAGTTTAATTTACTTTATTTATTTGTATGCATGATTAGTTGTGAACATTTTAAAAATATGCATTAGGAACATCACTTGTTATTATTGTCTATGTGTGGGATATGTGTCTGCTAGCTATGCCTACATATCCAACACACATACAATATTATGGTTCAATAAACACATTAGTTACTAATGTATAGGTTGTTAATGAATTAATTAATAAGTTGTCAATTTGAAGTTATATTATATGAATATAAATATCATCATTAAGATAAGCATTCAATAACTTTGGTCAATATGTGTGAAGTAATAAATGAGTATAATAATTAGTTCCCATCTAAGACTCTTTTATTTCTATATTAGACTTTATTATCCAAAATGAAGTATTCGTTATAATTATTCCTTTAGTCAAAGGGTCACTACAATTGGAAAAGACCACCAAAGTGGGAGTCTGGTTCCTTTTTTAGCAGTTTACTATGATAAGAGTCTATGGTTTGGAAGAGAAGCCATATAAAAAGTGAGTGTTGAATTTGGTTGTTCTAGAGACTCAAAAAAAATAAATTCATTCAATTACTGACTAAAAAGAAAATCATATTAAATTAAATATTGATTGGATGAATTTCAAGGAAAACCCAAATCTACACAAGTAGGCACAAATGCTAAGCATTCAACCATGAATCATTCAACTTAGAGATAAATAAGGGATAAACAACAGAGAAAATTCTTATCCTTCACTCATCATCCATGCATAGAAAAGCAGGGAATTTGAATATATAGGTCTTTAAACGCTGAAGTGACGACCATCGATTTAGCTCCTGGCCGACTTCTTAGGCACAGACTGATGACTAAAGGGATAAGGGACGAAATATAAAAACACAATCTTTTCATAATAATCAATAAAACCCACACAGAGAAGTCATTGAAATCATAAGTTGGGTTCACCAAGGGATTCTCATTCAAATCATAGGTTTATCATTCACATTGAAGAGTTTATCAATAAAGATGTAGAGATGTACCCAAGTTCAAGCAATTAAAAACGCTGAGATAAATCTAAGTTTTAATCAATCAAGTCATAAAGGTAATCTCTCATAAAAAGGCACAAAGACTAAACATTCAGCCATCAATCAATCAACTGAAAGATAAGTAAGGGATAGATAGCATGGAAAATTATTATCCTTCACTCATCATCCATGCACAGAAAAGTAGGGCATTTGAATCTATAGGTATTTAAACACCGAAGTGATGACCGTTGATTCATCTTCTGGCCAACTACTCAAGCACAGACTGATGACTAAAGGGATAAGGGACAGAAGATAAAACCACAATCTTTTCATAATAATCAATAAAACCCACACATAGAAGTCATTGAAATCAAAAGTTGTGTTCGCCAAGGGAAATCAATTAAGAAAAACAACAAGCAAGGGGTTTGATTTCCTTATCATAATCATTCTCCCTCATGGCTACTTAATCATTCTCCCTCATGGATAATTAACACACTAGTAAGCAAAGTCAAACATCAAATTGACTATTTATTTGATCATGTGACTAGCCTTTAATTTAATTTCTTGAATCATGCATAAATTCTTAGATACCCACATGACACTACTAAAGAAGATCCAGCGACATGCACATTAATAGAAAATAGGATTGGTTTCAGTGGCCTGAAGGTGGTGTAAGGAATTTTCTCTTTGAAAAAACCGAAGTAAACTCCACAACCATAATTTATGAAAAAAATTTTAGGTGTATTTTCTAGTAACAAACCTTGTGTTATACCGGTCCCATTGGACCTTGACTTAATTAAAACATGTTTGGGATACTAATATATTGATTTCATGTACCCCTATTTAGTAGGCACCTTACTAAGTCCTGACTCTAAGTTATTACCACTTATAACTAAATTATCACAAAGACACACTTCTCTTATAGATATCCACACTCCCCTAGATGTGTGATGACTAATACTAGTTGTCTACTAGAGATGTTAGATCGAAAGGTTTTATGCTTTCACATTTGGATTATATCTAGAGTTAGATCAATATAGTCGAAACTCCAACATATTTCAACAAAGGAAGGGATGGGAGATGCGAGATGGAATTAAGGGTTTAAAAGGACTTGGGTGATTCTAAGTCAATTGAGGATCACATTTGGGATTTGATATGTGATTCCTTGTTTCCTCACATAGTTCCTACCATGTTTAAATTATAATACATCAATTTTAAAGATGGATGAATGTCTAATTATTATTCTTTCTTTAATGAGGATTATTTGAAGTTTGATTTACTTTATTTATTTGTATGCATGATTAGTTGTGAACATTTTAAAAATATGCATAAGAAACATAGCTTGTTATTATCGTCTACATGTGGTATATGTGTGTTCTAGTTATGCCTACATATCCAACACACATACAATATTATGGTTCAATAAACACATTAGTTACTAATGTCTAGGTTATTAATGCATTAATTAATAAGTTGTCAATTTGAAGTTATATTATATGAATATAAATATCAATTTATAAGATAAGCATTCATTAACTTTGGTCAATATGTGTGAAGTAATAAATGAGTATAATAATTAGTTCTCATATAAGACTCTTTTATTTCTATATTAGACTTTATTATCCAAAATGAAGTATTCGTTATAATTATTCCTTTAGTCAAAGGGTCACTACAATTGGAAAAGACCACCAGAGTGGGAGTCTAGTTCCTTTTTTAGCAGATTACTATGATAAGAGTCTATGGTTTGGAAGAGAAGCCATATCAAAAGTGAGTGCTGAATTTGGTTGTTCTAGAGACTGAAAAAAAGTGAAATTCAGCCAGTTACTGACTAAAAATCCAAGCATATTAAATTAAATGTTGATTGGATGAATTTCAAGGAAAAACCAAATCTACACAAGTAGGTCACTCATGTCTTACACAGAGATGTGACCAAGACTCATGACAATATGTAGGACATGTGAAGCATAGGGGGATATTTAGTTACCCATTATCATTAGGTCTCACTAGATGGTTTCAAGATGTGTTTTGTCAATATAGTCCAAATATAAATGACTCTTAGAAATGAATATTTCTTTCTCGCATTATGAAATAAAGAACACAGAAAAATGCAAAACTTGGCGTGAATTACCTAATCATGTTAATCATTGAGTTTTTGAATGAAATTTTTGTTTGAGGCCTCAACTAAGGGAGCATATATTTGGGAATCAAATCCAATATAAGACCATCCATGCCCAAAGTAGTGTGGTTGGATGAAATACATTCCATGTTATTTTCCTTGCATCAACAATCAAGGGAATTGTCTCCTTGGGAAAATTGACATTCGTAAATGCAAGGTGTCTAAGGGATTGAGGGAATTTTATCCTTGTACACTCAACAAACATACCATATGCATTCACTTTTTTAGAAGTGGTGCAATGGTATTCAAGGTGTTATAGATCAAGGGATCACATGAATTTTATTTATAATATAATCTCATCTAATAAGGACATCGTTTTATGTGTATGACTCCTTCAATATCCTCAATATTTTGAATAAAATTTATAATCTACTTACTTTATTAAAACCATACAACCAATATTTCATATCATCAAAATATTTTGAATACATTTTAAAATCTAGATTCACATTATTAAAAACCTACAACCAATGTTTTGTAGCATAAAGTGCAAAAAGATTGAAAACAACATAACTTACGAAAGAGTTAATATAATTTAATGGTAAACAAGGCATTGTAAGAAACATTGTAAGCTAAACTTTGTAAGAAACTTATGATACTCTAATATTACATATGTAAAAATGGATTTATAAATTGAATTTCTAAAGATTTGAAATTTTAATAAAATACAAAATGTTTGAAATAAAAAGTTGGATAGTTTGAAATTTTTATGAAATGTTTATAAAATACAAAACATTTGAAATGATTGTAAGTTGGCCGTGGGGAGCCATCCATGTGGCCAAGCCATGGACATGCCCACGACTTGGCCACAAGGCTTCCCCCCCACGACCAAATCACAACCAGTTTTAATAAGAGATTATCTATGCACAAAGAAACAGGGCATTTGAATATAAGTCTTTAACACCGGAGTGAAAAACACTAGATTCAACTCCTAGCTGACTACTCAGGCATAGACTAATCACTTAAATGCTTACTCTATTCTTTTGATTGTTATTTAATGTCTATATCAAATTTAAAAACTTAATATTTGATTGTTAAATGTCTATATCAAATTAACTAAATCCATATTGCTTATAAATTATTTATTAATGTCTTTATATCAAATTCCCATTTTTAAGTAAATCCATATTGTTTATAAATTTATTGTGTGTGTATAATTTGAACATATAAACAAGTAATTTTTAAATTGTCTTCAATATTAAGTTATATTAAGATGAGGTGGAGCAAATGGAGAAAATGTAATATTTGTGAGGCTTAGTTGGAGTTAGAAATCTAGATAAAATATAGTCCTATAAGGTGGAAATTCACGTTGATTGAGAGAAATCATGACAATAATTTCAAATGTAAGTGCATCATAACCTATTGTAAACATAGTAATGTGAGTTTTAATGGGAAATATATTTTGAAGAAGATGCAATTGAGTGAGTCTTAATTGTCACAAAATTGATGAAAATTTACCTTTCTTATATTGAATTAGTTTGAAATTTTAAAACTTTAGTACTTACATCATTTCTTATTTATCTAAAATTCCAAAAAATACTAAAAAAAATTCTTATATATATAAAAAAAATGGTGTTTATTATAACCTTTCTTCATTAACATTATATTTATATACCCATTTTGATAAATATACTATGTTCCATTTACGTAGAACTATTTATAAATAGGATAACAAATATGGTCACACTAGGATGTTAATACATTCCTATATTCATTCTTATAGATGTCACAAAGTCATATATAGGTGCATGTCCTTTATAGATGGACATATGGGGAGGAATTGTTAAGTTTCATATATATTACACTATAAAAATTTCTCGCAACAGATCATACCATAGTTTCTAAAATCAATTATATGTAATGCTTTTTTTTTAAATTAAGATTCAATTTACTATTTGGATAAGAAAACAACATAAAATGCATGAAGTTAATAAAATAACATACCAACCATGAACATAATTAACATACCAATCATGAACATGATTAACAAAATTATTTCTCTTAATTTTGTTCTATTTCCGTCATATTTAATTTAGATTTAATTCTGTTAATTCTATCATTTTTCATAAAATGACAACAAATCCAACAAATATTAGAAAACATTGTTTAAACATACTAATTCAAAGTATTTCAAATCAAAATTTGCATTTATTAATAATCTACTAATATTAATGTGCATTTATAAGCACACATAAAAATCACAGTAGTAAAGGAACATCGATTCAGTATTGTTGGTCTCTATTCATAAAATTTCCCACACAAAAATTGTAAAATATTTTATTATTATAAACAAAAGAAATAAAAAAATATATAACTTGCAAAAGTATTTTCCTTAAGTCACATTCACGGGAGTAAATTCATTAAAAACTGAGAGTAAATTTCTTAAGTCATGGCCCATGGGACTATGACTTAGACGTAGGGGGCTAGCCCTATGGCCAAGTTGTGGGCACGCCAATGGCTTGGCCCCCCGCAGCCAAGTCAAAATCCACGAGATTGTGACTTGGCCGCGGGGGGCAAGCCCTGTGGACAAGTCGTTGACGTGCCCATGGCATGGCCACGGGGCTGCATAAACGTTATATATTTAGTGAACTCATAATCAGGTTAAATGCACAGTAACATTCTAAAAAAAAAGAAAAAAAAATTAAATTTAACTAAATACAATAATAAATCAGTTTAACAAATACAATAATAAAATTTAAATCAATTTAGGGTTACCTCTGCCTGCCTGCTAACATGACCGCCCACAAGACCGCCCGTCAACAACTCACTCACAGTCACCAAAATCTCACTCATGATCACCAAATGCTCATTCATTGACACTCACCTACAACACTCTCACAGTTGCCAAGATCTCCAAAAATGTTAGAGTTGCGATGTGCGGTTGATATATAAACCTTTTTTCAGTCGAAAAGATCTTTCGGCTGAAATATTGTTTCAGTCAAAAAGATATTTCAGCCGAACAATTCTTTCGGACGAAATATTCTTTCGACAGAAATATCGTTTCAACCGGAATATCTTTCGGCCGAAAGAAAATATTAATTCGGCCGAAAAACCGTCTTTCAGAATTTTGGAGATTAGATTGTCACGAAAGTGTTACCCACCTTCATGAATTTACCCTATGGTTGGGTGGAACATCCATCCCAAGTAGCTAGTTGCACAACCGTTGTTAAAAGATAAGTATTTAATCTTGTTGCTGAGTTATTTCCTGAGTTTATTTGTTGTGCATGAACTCTATGTATCTGAGACGATTTATATGTTGTTGTAATGAGTTTTTTAGCTGCATTTCATGTTGATTATTAGCATGTTGTAGATGCATTTATTTCATGGCTATATAAAGTAACTAAATCTGTTTGCTATAAGAAAATCGTCTAATAGTAAAAGAGTTAATTTAGTTAGCATAAATTTCATTTTTTGAGTATTTCTCACCTTAATGTCCCTCGGTTTGGTTGGGAAACATTACATTATGGTATCAGAGTGATTTTTCGTTTATTATTGGTAACATGTAAGTTACAAAGTGGTACTAGAGTTGTAATGGGAGAGTTTTGTATGACATGGCCCTACTAGGGTGGCTAGGAACATTACAACGTGGTATCAGAGCCTAGTTTTCAACACTAAGACTGGGTGGGCTGAGTTAGCATAACACTGAAGTGGAAATTCAAAGAGAATTGATTTATGGAATGGCCAAAAATTGAATTTACAGAGAAAGAATGGAACCCATGACACAATTGAGGCGAAATTGGGCAAAAGCCTCAATTTCAGCAGAATAATTCAAGGAAAATTAAATGCACAAGAGGTGAAATTTGAAGAGTACAGGGGAGGGGGGGGGGTCAAAATTGTATGTATAGACCCAATGTTTTTCGAATTTATTGATATTAATAGAAATATTTAAGGGAAACCACCAAAAGAATTGTGAAAATGATTTCTTCAAAAAAATTTGAAAAATAAGCAAAATTGGAAAAAATTGGGTATTTTTCCATATGATGATGTCGACATGACGTGATGGACACGTGTCAGATAATGTGGAAGAATAAATATGTGTACTTACATGGTGGCAGATACATGTTGGATGGAATGACAGTTGGTAGGTAGTGATGTGGAGCGATGTGGCAGGGCATCTGTCAGTCCCATGAGATCGTGGTAAGGCTTTGAAAAGAATGGTTAAGTATGGGACTTCTCAGAAAGACTTATGAAAATAAGGTGACAAGATGATGAGTCTGTGAGTCTGGGAGTCCGCAAAGATAGAAAATGTCTAAGTGTTGGGACTTCTTGGACATACTTATGAAAATAAGGTGACAAGATGATGAGATCGTGAGTTCGTGAGTCCATGAAGATAGAAAAATGTATAAGTGTTGAGACTTATCGGACAAAATTATGAAATGATGTTTATAGAATTAGCCATCTGTGAGTCCACAAGTCCATGAATATAGAAAAATGTATAAGTGGCGAGACTTCTCAAATGGACCTATGAAAGGATGTTCATAGAATTAGGCATCTACGAGTCCATGAAGATGGGAAAATAGCCAAGTACCAAGATTCTGGGTGTGAAGAGTATGGAAGTGAAGAGATACAACTTAGATTTTTGATGAATCCATCAACAATGGAGATCTAATCTAGAGATGATCAGATGGTTTCTAAGCGTTGCTACTATGTGAATGCACTATTGAATAATTCTTCATTGTTTTGCCACCATAACTTCCAGTGCGAAGCTTGGATTGAAGTGAACGAATAATCGTTGAAAATATCTTGAGGAGTAGAAGAGATCTGTCAACCCAAAATTTTGATTTGGGCTCTATATTTCTTCAAAAAGTGATTAAAGTGAATTTTGTAGCAGCAAAAGAGTAGGAATTGCAACTAGTAATTGTTGTGACTTTTCGCTCAAAACTTAGATTGAGGCATGAGGACAACTGTTGGAAAGCTGTTAGAAAATGAATTCATTTAAGGCATCCTGCTTGGGAGTAGAGAATTAATATTCTTCATAATTTAAAACGAAGGATGACCTATAATATAATTTATGAATATTTTGCAAAATGCTTAATTCTAACATAAAACTTATTGCATGCACATTCTTGCAGAATTAGAGATACAAAAAAGTAGACTTTAACTCCTACACAAAAACTAGAGACATGGAGGATGCTCAAGGGTTTTACAGCCATGACGAAGACATTAGAGGTATGCATACCAGCATGGGTAATTCTGAAACTGAGTATAATGTGAGAAGAGAGAGGGAGGAGCATGTAACTATGAGAAGCTTGCAAAAAGGAGTACAAAGACATAGGGCTGATAATGAGAGATATTGAAGGCTTAATAAGAGATGCTTCAAATCCTAATTATTCTATAGAAGTAAGTTAACAAGTACTTTGGCACCAAGCAAGCAACTAGTTATAGACAACTATCAACATCAAGATCTCATATCAAGAGGGAAGATCATGGGAATGATATGCTATCAAGGAGCATGAGCAGGTGCCATCCTTCCCCAAGGAATTCCACCTGAAGAACTCATGCAAGATCAAGTCTAGGGAACATTCCCATTGTGTATCCTATTTAGAGAAAAAGGAGGAGACCCGAGGAAGACATCTTGCAGGGTGAACTCAAGAAGATCAATCCACCTACTTTCAATGGTGAACACCAAAAGGGTGAAGAGGGAGAGGATTTGTTGTTGTAAATGAAGAAATATTTCCAACTGCATGATTACCCCTCTCGGGTAGAAGCTAGAATTGTCAGCTACCATTTGCAAGGAAGGGTATCCATGTGGTGGGATCAACTTAAGCAAGCCAAGAACCTTTATGAGAAGAGGATCTCATGGAGGCAGTTCAAGGGATATTTCCAAGAGAAATATATTCCAAACATTACTATGAAATAAATATGAAATAGTTCTTTGAACTCAAGTTGGGAAGCATGACAATGGAGGAATATGAGAAGTGGTTCTTTTAATTGTTGAAGTATATTCACTTCATGAAGGATGAGAAGGTCAAAATCCAAAGGTTTCTAAGTGGGTTACCCTCCTTCTATAGTGAAAATATTCAATATGATAACCCCAAAACCTTGGAGGATACCATAAGGAAAGAAATACATCTATATGAGCATAGCAAAGGAAGACCAATTTTCCAAAAATGTTGGAATGAAAAGATGAAAGGGAAAAAGGATCAAAGGAAGAAAGGTTTTAATCCACCCTTTTTCAGGAATAATTCCCAAGCAAATCAACAAGGTCAAGTCACCCAAAATGAACACAAGACTGCAGATTCATTTGGAAAAAGGCCAAGGTAGCAACTGATGCAATGTTGGGGATGTGAGGAAAATAATTTATATAAGGAATGCCCTCACAAAGGAGAAATAATGAGGATTGTCCACAACATTCAAGAGGAAAAAATAGTGGAATACATGGGAAGAAGCATGCCAAAAATTTATGCAGCCTTGGATAACAAGAAATTTGAATATCAATCTCCCATGATTGAAGTGGAAGGTAAGATCAATAACGCGCCCATATAAATATTAATTGATTTTGGAGCTAGCCATAGTTACATAAATTCTAACATTGTTGAAATATTTGAATTTCAAAGAAGTAAGCATAAGAAATATTGGTTAGTTCAGTTAGTCATTGGGGCTAAGAGGAAAATAGATGAGTTGGTTAAAAATTGTCTAATAAATATGAATGGACTCAACACAAAGGTGGATGTAAACACCATACCATTGGGTTCATATGATTGCCTAATTGGCATGGATTGGCTAGAATTACATGTCTTGATGAGGATGGGAACCTAGGAAAGATCCAAGGTATTCCCAGAGTTGTAGTTGTTAGAGATATTTCAGCTATGTTGTTGAAGAAGAGCTTCAAGAGGGGATGTTAGATGTTTGCAGCCCATATGGAAGAGGAAGCCATAGATAAAGTGATGAGAATTGAATACCATCATGTCTTGATGGATTTTGAAGAGAGTTTTAGAGAAATTCTAGCATTGCCACCAAAAAGAGACATTGATTTCTCTATTAATTTGGTGCTAGGAACTGCCCCAGTATCCAAGACACCATATAGGATGGGAACACCAGAACTAAAAGAGTTGCAGATGTAGCTTGAAGAGTTGTTAAGGAAGGGGTATATACACCCAAGTGTGCCACCTTGGGGAGCCCTAGTTCTTTTTGTAAAGAAGTAGGATGGAACCTTGAGGTTGTGTATTCATTTCAGACAACTTAATAAGGTCACAATAAAGAACAAGAATCCTTTTCCAAGAATTGATGATTTGTTTGACCAACTGAAAGGTGCAAGAATCTTTTCCAAGATTGACTTGAGATCAGGATATCATCAAGTGAGGATAAAATAAGATGACATCAATAAGACAAAATTTAGGACTAGATATGGGCATTATGAGTTCACGGTAGTACCATTTGGACGATCAAAATCCCCAATAGTCTTTATGTGTTTTATGAATGGAGTGTTCTGCGAGTACCTGGACAAGTTTGTAATTGTTTTCCTCGATGATATCCTCGTCTACTCTAAATCATAAGAGTAACATGAGAAACATTCGAGAATGGTTTTGCAAGTTTTAAGAGAGCATAAATTGTATGCTAAGCTAAGTAAGTGCATCTTTTATCAAAAGAAGATTCACTGAATAGCACGCAAAATGAGGAGAATAAAAAATAATAACATCTATTGCATATAAAATGAGGAAAAGTATCTCTTGGAATGAAATTCTATGCATACCCACTCTTGGAAAAAATTCCCATGTTGTCATACAGGGGTTGGATGCTAGGTTTTTATAGGGATAATCGGCCTAACCGACCCCCTATATGCTCGGGCTGCATTGTTTAAACTTAAATACATTTTTGTTTATTTTTAGAACACCCCAACACAAGTGGCACAATGGTAATAGAATATTCCTAAATCATTGGAATATTATGGGAATATTCCCCCATAGGTCATGGGTTTGATTCCCATTTGACCCAACTGATTTTTATTCCCTTAGCCAAATTTAACCAATCAAAGAGTGCCACTGATCTGGATTATTTTCGGCACGAAATGAGAGTGGAGATATAACAAATAAATATACAAATATATTGAAAGGGAGCCAATAATATAATATATATATATCAGATATATAACAAGAGGCACATATATACAGTGATACACAATTTCTATTAATGAGCGAAATGTACAAAACTGTAGAAATATAGAGTGAAAAAATCACTAGAATTGTGACAGATATCTCTGAGAAGAGATGTGATGAATACTCGCATTTGCAAGAAGATGAATACAATGAGGATATAAAGGCATTTTTAACATAAAGAATATCCAAAACCCTAACCCTGGAAGATGAAAATAAAACAATTTTGTGGACCTGGTTTTTGGTAGTTTGGTGTATCAACTTTCTGGGGTCATAACTTTGGCATACGATCTCCATTTGGGACGCATGATAACTCGTTGGAAATTTATTGTCAAGGAGACTAATTTTGGTTGCTCAATTCCCCAAGAAAAATTCATTTAGTCCCTCAAAATGGTCCCATAATTTTAGGAACCGAAAAACTACTAAAAATAGTAAGTTGCCAGAAGATTGTTTTGATCTAGTTGGAATAGGAAGGTGGCCACTGATATCCACCTGGATCAATTCTCCCTCCTTAGGAAGAAATGGTCTCCATTGAGTTGAGTTCCCAGGGGAGAGGGAAGAGAATTTTTTGAATCTTCATCTTGATGAGCTTCTTGCCTTGCTGGAGAAGTTGCGTTGCTTAGCTTGTTGAAGGTTTCCACGAACCTGTGGTTGGAAGGGTTGGACCTTTTTAACCAGTCTGGGTACATGAGATGAATGTGTGCAAAAAGAATCCTTGCATTGTTATTTAATTTTTTCTACCTTCTTCTACTAGACAGAAGTCACTTGGACTGAGGTTGTAGTGGTTGCAGTGTTCTTCTATTCACCTTTTGAATAGACTGTGAAGAAGCTGAATTTTGTACTATGAGATACTACCTTGTGGCACTGTTTAGGTGGGAAAGTAATTGGAACTACCTCTAGTATCCTGTAGAGATGACCCCCCAGAGTAACAATAACACTACAGGTTTGAGAATCATAAATAGCATGGCACTTCCACATATATAGTTGGCCCAACAGAACATCATAGATATCTAGTGGGGAAAAATCACATAATACCTCATCCTTGAAGGTTTGGATGATGTATGATAGTCAACACTATTGGCTGACACAAAGGTCTCATCCTTGGTGAAACCACCCAATGTTGTATGGTTGCAGGTGTGGTGTTGTTGACAATCCCAAGTGTTTGACGACCTCTTCTGAGATGTGTTTCATCTAGATTTATCTATCAACAATAAAATGCAGTGGGGTCCCCTTCACCCACATATGTGAATGAAAAACATGCTCCCCCTCTTTAGGATCTGATGTTTCTTCTGGTTGAATTGTTGCGGTCAGGACAGTAGCAGTGGGGTCAGCATCAATGATCTATCTTATACTAGTATTTTGTGAATCAGGGTTAGGCTCCTTGTCTTTGATCTTGGACACTAATGAATTTTTTGAGCGACACTCATCGGTGTTGTGCCAGGGGATTTTGTGGAAATCACACCATTTTCCAGTGTCCTTCTTTGTCTTCCCTTGACCCTTCTTTTCCTATGGCTTGGACTAGTTTTTATAAGGCTATTTGTTAGGGTCATCTTTATCATACTTTGGTTGTTGCGGATTTGAAGACCCGAACTCCTATTTGTTCCGGTGCTTAAATTTATTCTCGATTTTAACATCATATTGATAAGAAACACCGAGTGATGAGATGTCCAGAAAATCCATTTCAGTTTGGATGTATCTGTGTAGAACCCCAAAGTATATCAGAACCAAATTTCTCTCAGAGTATTTGATATCCAGTTTGGTGTGCAAGGTATGGAAGGTATTGGTGAACGTCGACACTACTTGGCCCCTCTCTTTTAGCAGTGTGGTCCATTTCATAAATTGCTCATCCTATTTACCAAGAGGGTAATATTGTTTGTTGACCGCATCCACAAAAAAATCCCAAGTGGGATTGACCCCATATATTCTAGACTCCTCTATGAAACGTTTCTCCCAGTATGTTTCGCACCAATGTTTGACATGGGGGAGAGACTTAAGGAGTGCGAAGGTGATGTTTTCCCTGTTGGAGAAATTGTGAACAGAGAAATAACCTTCTAACAAATTTAACCATTTTTCTAGGGCATCGACATCTATTTGTACTTTAAATATGGGAATATCAAGGAATCCTTTCACTTTGATCCAATCTTGTCGACCTACATCTACTATACAAAAGATTCTTGGACTAAGGCTGCAGTGGTTGTGGTGTTCTTCTGTTCACCTTTTGAACAAGCTTTGAAGAAGCTAAATTTTGTAGTATGAGATACTACCATGAAGAACTGTTTAGGTGGGACAATAGTTGGAACTAACTCTAGTATCCCATAGAGATGACCCCCCAGAGTAACAATGACACTATGGGGTTGAGACTCATAAATAACATGGCGCTTCCACATATATGATTGGCCCAACAAAAGATCACAGACATTCAGTGGGGAAACATCACATAAGGCCTCATCCTTGAAGGGTTGGATGTCATATGACAATCAAAACTGTTGTCTGACATGAAGGTATCATCCCTGGCAAAGCCAACTGATGTTGTTTGGATGTGAGTGTGGTATTGTTGACAATCCCAACTATTTGACAACCTTTGCTGAGATGAGGTTCATCTAGATTCTACTATCAACAATAAAATGTAGAAGGGTCCCCTTCACCCACATTTGTGAATGAAAAAGGTTCTCCCCCTCCTCAATATTCATTGTGTCTTCTGGTTGAATTGTTGTGTTTGTGACAATAGTAGTGGGTTCTGCATCAATGATATTTCTTCTACCAGTATTTTCTGAATTAGATTCTAAATCAGTGTTCGTATCCTTGTCTTCGATCTCGACCATCAATGACAATTTTGAGCGACAATCATCTGTGTTTTGCCAAGAGATTTTGCATAAATTGCACCATTTTCAAATGTCCTTCATCGTCTTCCCATGACCCGTCTTTTCCTATGGCCTGAAATGGTTTTTGGGAGGTTGTTTGTTAGGCTCATCTTTACCATACTTTGGTTGTTGCATATTTGCAGACCTGAACTCCTGTTTGTTCTGGTGCTTAAATTTCTACTCGATTTTAACAACATATCGATAAGCATCACCCAGTGATGATATGTCCAAAAAATCCATTTCAGTTTGGTTGTATCTGTGTAGATCCCCACGGTATTTTAGAACCAAATGTCACTCGAAGTCTTTGATACCCATCTTGGTGCACAATTTATGGAAGGTATCGGTGAACTCTGACACTGCTTGGCCCCTCTCTTGCCACAGTGTGTTCCATTTAATGTATTGGTCACCATAGTTACCAATAGGGTAATATTGTTCCTTGACTGCATCCACAAAAAAATGCCAAGTGGGGTCGGCCCCATATATTCTAGACTCCTCTGTGGAAATTTGCTCCTAGTAATTTTCCCACCAATGTTTGACATGGGGGAGAGCCTTAAGGAGTGCGAAGGTGATATTTTCCCTGTCAGAGAAATTATGAACAAATAAATAACCTTCTAGTAGATTTAGCCATTTTTCTAGGGTATCTGCATCTATATGTCCTTCAAATACGAGAATATCAAAATTAACTTGTAACTTGAAAGGTGAGGTTCCTCCAAAGTGGTCACTTCATGAATACGTGCATGTTGTTATCAACAGGCACTAAAGGACGTGGGAAAAATTCTCCATCATTTTGTCCCTCTGTCATGTGAGAGCTTGTTGAAGCAACATATTAATAGAATCTTATGCTTCGTCGTTTTTATTTTCTTCCACCATGGAGGGATTCTTGGGTGTGTGAGAGAGATTATCCTCAAGAGAGACAAGCTCAAAACCCAACTTGGTATACTCGGACCTCGTCAGGGACATGCACTGACAAACAATCAAGAGCAACGTGCTTTGATACCAATGATCCAAATTATTTTTGGAACGAAATAAGAGAAGAGATATAACATATAAATATACCAATATATTGCAGGAGATCCAATAACATAACAAATATATATTGGATATATAGAAATATGCATAGATATACATTAATGCACAATTTCTATTAATAAGCAAAATGTGCAAAATTATAGAAATACAGAATGAAAGACTCGCTAGAATGGTCGCATCTTATCTATGAGAAGAGATGTGACAGCTACTCTCATTCACAATAATATTATTAAAATGAGGCTCTAAAGGATTTTTTGACATAAATAAAATCCAAAACCATAACCCCAGAAGATGAAAATCCAACAGTTTTGTGGACCCTATTTTGGGAAGTTTGGTGTATCAACTACCCAGGGGCGTAACTTTGGCATACAATCTCTGTTTGGGTCGCACGATATCTCATTGGAAAGATGTCATCAAGGAGATTATTTTTGGGGGCTCAATGAGCACTTCTGGTTCTCATTAAGGTATGTGATCCCAAAAACAACTTCATTTAGTCCCTCAAAATGGCCCTGAAAGTTTAGGAACCGAAAACTGCTAAAAATAGTAAGTTGTCAGAAGACTATTTTGAGCAAGTTGGAATAGGTGGGTGGCCACCTATATCCATTTTTATCATTCGTCCCTCCTTAGGAATCAATTTTATCCATTGATTTGAGTGCCCAGGGGAGAGGGAAGATTGTTTGCTAAATTTGCATCTTGATGAGTTGTTTTCCTTGTTGGAGAAATTGTGTTGCTTAACTTGTTGAAGGTTTTCATGAACCTGTGGATGGATGGGTTGGACCCTTTTAACCATTATGGCTACATGAGATGACTATGTGTAGAAGGAATTCTTTTGCTTTGCTTCAATCTTGTCGACTTGCTTCTACTAGACAGAAGGTGCTTAGACTAAGGTTGCAGTGGTTCCAGTGTTCTTATGTTCACCTTTTGAACAGACTGTGAAGAAGTTGAATTTTTTAGTATGAGATAATACCTTGCCACACTATTTAGGTGGGAAAATAGTTGGAACTACCTCTGGTATCATGTAGAGATGAACCCCTAGTGTAAAAATGACACTATGGGGTCGAGGCTCAACAGATTAATAGAATAT
Organism: Picea glauca; assembly: GCA_000966675.3. Classification (NCBI taxonomy): domain Eukaryota; kingdom Viridiplantae; phylum Streptophyta; class Pinopsida; order Pinales; family Pinaceae; genus Picea; species Picea glauca. The sequence goes on from JZKD02S0075651.1 coordinate 83,543, forward strand.
TTTGCTCTATTTTTTTTTCTTTTGGTCATGGAGGGTTTCTTGTGCATGTGAAAGTGATTTCCCTCAAGATATAAAAGCTTGAGACCCAACTTTGTATACTCATACCTCGTCGGGGACATGCACTGATAAATGATCAAGAGCAGTATGTTCTAATACCATTGATCCAAATTATTTTCATCACGAAATGAGAGAAAAGATATAACACATAAATATACATAGAAAGAGAGCCAATAATTTAACATAGATATATTGGATATATAACAAGAGGCATAGATATACAGTAATACACAATTTCTATTAATGAGCGAAATGTACAAAACTGTAGAAATACAGAGTGAACAACTCGCTAAAATGGTGGCATCTTATCTCTGAGAAGAGATGTGACGACTACTCACATTTGCAAGAGGATGATTACAATGAGTATCTAAATGAATTTTAAACATAAATAAAATCCAAAACCCTAACCCTGGAAGATGAAAATCTAACAATTTTGTGGACCTCGTTTTGGGTAGTTTGGTGTATCAACTACCCAAGGGCATAACTTTGGCATACGATATTTGTTTGGGGTGCATGATAGATCATTGGAAAGGTATCATCAAGATTATTCATTTTAGGGGATCAATGAGAGCCTTGGGATAACATTGATGTTGTCATTCCTAAAAGAACTTCATTTAGGCCCTCAAAATGGTCTCGAAAGTTCAAGAACCGAAAAACTGCAAACAATAGTAAGTTTCCACAAGACTATTTTGAGCCAATTGGAATAGGTGGGTGGACATTGATATCCACCTGGATCAATCCTCCCTCCTTGGGAAGCAATTATTGAAATTACT
>JZKD02S0075651.1:92741-121624 GCA_000966675.3 Picea glauca
AGTTAATGAAAAAGATACTTTTCCCGTCCCGCATACATGAGTCTCATCTATGATATTTGATTTATGTTTTTATCTCTAACCCTATAATAGATCAGTAGCATGCATGCATAGTGTTGTTTTGATTGCAAGAAGCTTTGTGGAAGGAGCAGTAGCAGCAAAAGGACAAGAAACTCAACGGAGGATCTACTTCAACCGTCCGGAAAAAGGTTGGTTTATTCTTCTCTTGTATGCATGTGAAGAAAGGGGTTTCAGATTCGGATAGAAGGTCAAAAGTTAAGTCTTGAGGGTCATGATCTGCGTATGAGCTTAGAGCCCTAGCTTATTAGTCCGTAGGGTAGAATACCCCACAACACCCACTAGAAGGAAGCACCAACTCCTTGAGTGTTCCAACACCGACTGGATGGAAGCACCTACTTCCACTCATACAAGCACCAATTTGCATAGAGAAAACTCTGTGTTTTCCCGAGCACCACCCTGCCACCCTGTTTTTCTAGCCACAACTAGATGGAAGATACAACTTCCAATATTCAAGCACCAACTTGAATGTCAGAGGACCACAGTCCTCCCTTGAACCACCCTACCTCCTTGATTATACATAAATGATTGAATAACAAACAATACATCTTGAATGTCAGAGGACCACAGTCCTCCCTTGAACCACCCTACCTCCTTGATTATACATAAATGGTTGAATAACAAACAATACATATATATGAATTCTTACCACTTCTTCATTATTCTGCAATTCTTCTCTGCTACATTATTCTTCTACTCTGTTCATACTTGGATTGACTTGCTTTCTCTTTCTATCTATTCTTTCTCTATCCTTCTCATGCTCTTTGATATGTGCGCATTCTTCTCTCTTCACCTTTTCTGTTTTGTTCATCTTTTGTTCCTCATCTTTGAGTTTTCTTCACACTGTGCATACTATAATTTTACCTTTCTCCAGTTCGAATTATTTTTCATTCAGAACAACCAACCTCCCACAGTCATGGCATCTTCTCTTTTATCACCCCCAAACTTCTTCAGTTACACCTCAAATCACCTAAGAAAAAAAAACACCTATGCTACTGGATTGCCAATCGTCCAAGAATCATGATTTAGTTAAACTAACTGAATCATAATTGAACAATAATCATGAAGAGAAACAATATCCCTTCAATCATATTTCCAAGTATCCAACATCATTGGATTACAAGTGCAGAGTCTTGCATCGATTTATTGATTTCACATTTCAGCATTCTTGTGATGAGATTTATTGACACTTCATGTCGTGATCCTTGAAACTCCAAAAAAAGAGCTTAGCTGGACTAGCTCCTTTCCTTATCGTTACCATTGGCAGTGACCTAGAGCTTATCCATAAAGAGCTTTGCAATTCACAGCTTCGAGACTCCTGTGATGAAGGGTCTCGACTCTTCATGTCTTGATCACCAAAACTCTGAAATGGAGTTTAGCACCGCTAGCTTCTTCCCCTCACCTCACCACTAGTGGTGACCATAGCCTACGCTAAAAGGCGTTACACAATTTCACATTTAGGCATTCCTGTGATGAAGGGTCTCGACACTCCAAGTTGCGATCCCCAAAATGGATATTATCAATTAGCTCCTTCCCTTAAGTCTTTGTCGATGTGACCATAATACATGACCAGGGGCAAAGCACGAGAGTGTTTCACGATTTCGCATATCATCGTTTCTACCATGAGTTGCTTCCTTGAATCCTCCAACTCCCGGTACCCGAAACTCGGAAATGGAGCCAGATCAACGGTCCACGCTTTCCCTTGATCAATGACTTAGATTGTATTGTGATTTTTCATTTCACGATTTCAAAGGATAGAGATCTTCCTTCCTTTGAATTTCTAGTCGACGAAAAGATGACCTCTCACCATGTGTAGTTTGCATCCAATGGTCAGGATTGCTATCGCGATTTTGCATATCATGAGTTTGAGAGGTTAGAGCACCTCCTCCCTTTGGATTTCCCAATCTGCAAAACTTTGAAACAAAGCCTTTGTCATTCTCTGATCTATCGCCATGTTTCCCTCTTGAATCAGCGATCCAGATCTTATTGCGATTTCGCATATCGCGAGTTGGAAGGTTAGAGAACTTCCTTCCTTTCTGTATTCAGATCTGATGGTCATCAAGAATTATGGATGGGTGATCCAACAATCACTATTGCTCCTCCTCCTAAGCTTACACTTCTGATATTTCCATATGATCATCTCTACATTGTTGGTCTTGCCACTTTCTCTTGTTTGTCATCATCGGGCTAAGCTTGCCATCAATGACAAACAAATAATCTACCTTCTATCTGTAATAAATATGCCATCAACAATGATATCCATTGTGTTGAGAGCCCAGGGGAGAGGGAAGAGCGTTTGTTGAATCTGCATCTTTATGAGTTGCTTGCCTTGCTGGATAGGTTGTGTTGCTTAGCTTTTTGAAGGTTATCATGAACCTATGGCTAGAAGCATTGGATGTTTTTAACCAGTCTAGATACATGAGATGATTGTGTGAAAAATGAATACTTGTGATTTTTTTCAATCTCGTTGACCTGCTTCTACTGGACAGAAGGTGCTTGGACTGAGGCTGCAGTGGTTGTGGTGTTCTTCTATTCAACTTTTGAACAGACTGTGAAGAAGATGAATTTTTTAGTATGAGATACTAACTTGTGGAACTTTTTAGGTGGGACAGTAGTTGGAACTACCACTGGTATCCTGTAGATGTGACCCCCTAGAGTAAGAATGACACTATGGGGTCGAGACTCACAAATAACATGATGCTTCCTCATATATGGCTGGCCCAACAAAACATCATAAACATCCAGTGGGAAAACATCACATAATGCCTCATCCTTGAAGGATTGAATGTCGTATGACAATCGACACTGCTAGATGAAACAGAGGTCTCATCACCGGTGAAGCCACCCAATGTTGTATGGTTGTGGGTGTGGTGTTGTTGACAATCCAAATTTTTTGACGACCTCTTCTGAGATGACATTCATATGGCTTCCGCTATCAACAATAAAATGCAGTGGGGTCCCCTTCACTCACATATGTGAATGAAAAATGTGCTCCCCCTCTTCAAGATCCATTGTTTCTTCTGGTTGAATTTTTTTGGTCATGATAGTAGCAGTGGGGTCTGCATCGATGATCTGTCTTCTACCAGTATTTTCTAAATCAGGGTTCAATTCCTTTTCTTTTATCTCGACCACCAATGACTTTTTTGAGCGACACTCCTCGGTGTTGTGCCAAGGGATTTTGTGGAAATCACACCATTTTCCAGTGTCCTTCTTTGTCTTCCTGTAACCCTTATTTTCCTTTGGCTTGGACTATTTTTCGGGAGGCTTTTTGTTGGGGTTGTATTTATCATACCTTGGTTGTTGCATATTTGTAGACTCAAACTGCCATTTGTTCTGGTGCTTAAATTTCTTCTCGATTTTAACATTATATTGATAAGTAGTACCCAATGATGAGATGTCCAGAAAATCCATTTCAGTTTCAATGTATCTATGTAGATCCCCACGATATTTCAATACCAAATGTATTTCGAAGTATTTGATACCCATCTTGGTGCATAAGGTATGGAAGGTATTGGTGAAATCTAGCACTTCTTGGCCCCTCTCTTGCCGCAGTGTGTTCCATTTCATGTATGGGTCATCATAGTTACCAATAGGGTAATATTGTTCCTTGAACACATCCACAAAAATATCCCAAGTGGGCTCGACCCCATATATTCCAGACTCCTCTATGGAAATTTTCTCCCAGTAAGTTTCCCACCAATGTTTGACATGGGGGAGATCCTTAAGGATTGAAAAGGTGATCTTTTCCCTGTTGGATAAATTGTGAACAGAGAAATAAACTTCTAGAAGATTTAACCATTTTTTTAGGGCATCTGCATCTATCTGTCCTTCAAATATAGGAATATCAAAATTAACTTCTACTATGAAAGGAGACATGCTTCCAAAGTGTCCCCTTGATGAAGATTCATCTTTTTTTATTAGCAGGTGCTAAAGGATGTGGGAAATGTTTTCCATCATTTCATCCCTCTTTTGTGTGAGAGCTTTCTCAAGCAACAGATTAATAGAATCTTATGCTCCATCATTTTTATTTTCTTCCACCATGGAGGGTTTCTTGGGCATGCAAGAGAGATTTTCCTCAAGAGATACAACATTGAGACCTAACTTTCTATACTCAGACCTCGTTGGGGACATGCATTGAAAAAGGATCAAGAGCAGCCTACTCTGATATCACTGATCCAGATTATTTTTCGACACAAAATGAGAGCGGAGATATAACATAGAAATATAAAGAGATATTGCAAGGGAGCCAATAATATAATAGAGATATATCTGATATATAACAAGAGGCACATATATATAGTAATATACAATTTCTATTAATGAGCGAAATGTACAAAACTGTAGAAATACAGAGTGAAAGACTTGCTAGAATGGCGACAACTTATCTCTAAGAAGAGATGTGATGGATACTTGCATTCTCAAGAAGATGATTATAGTGAGGCTCTAAAGGCCTTTTTAACATAAATAAAATCTAAAACCCTAACCTTGAAATATGAAAAACCAACAGTTTTGTTGACCCCATTTTGGGTAGTTTGGTGTATCAACTTCCCAGGGATGTAACGTTGGCATACGATCTCCATTTGGGGAACATGATAGCTCGTTGGAAGTGTATCATCAAGGGGATTCATTTTTTCGGCTCAAGGAGAGCCTTTGTCTATCTTTGAGGTGCTCTATCCTGGAAAAAAAATCATTTAGGCCCTCAAAATGGCCGTAGAAGTTTGAGAATCGAAAAACTGCTAAAAATAGTAAGCTACCAAAATATTGTTTTAAGCTAGTTGGAATAGGTGGGTAGTCACTGATATCCACCTAGATCAATCCTCCCTCCTTAGGAATAAATTTTCTTCATTGCGTTGAGTTCTCGAGGGATAAGGAAGACATTTTTTGAATCTCCATCTTGATAACTTGCTTGCCTTGCTGGAAAAGTTGCAATGCTTAGCTTATTGAAGGTTGTCACAAACCTATGGCTAGAAGGGTTTGACCCTTTTAATGAGTCTGGCTACATTAGATTATTGTGTGCAGAAGGAATCCCTGTGCTTTGATTCAATCTTGTCGAACCCCTTCTACTATATAAAAAGTGCTTGGAATGAGGCTGTAGTGGTTACAATGTTCTTCTGTTCACATTTTGAATAGAGAATGAAGAAGCTAAATTTTTTAGTATGAGATACTACCTTGAAACACTGTTTAGGTGGGAAAGTAGTTGGAAATACCTCTAGTATCCTATAGAGATAACCCCACAGAGTAAAAATGACACTACGAGGTCGATACTCATAAATAGCATGGTGTTTCCACATATATGGTTGGCTCAACAAAACATCACATAAATATAGTGGTGAAACATCACATAATACCTCATCCTTGAAGGGATGGATGCTGTATGACAATTGACACTGTTGGATGACACAAAGTCTCGTCCCTGGCAAAGCCACCTAATGTTGTATGGTTGCAGGTGTGGTGTTGTTGACAATCCCAATTGTTTGACAACCTTTGGTGAGACGAGGTTTGTATTTCTTCCGCTTTCAACAATAAAATGTAGCGGGGTCCCCTTTAAACACATATTTGAATAAAAAATGCATTCCCCCTCTTCAGGATATGTTGTTTCTTCTGGTTGAATTGTTGTTTCTTCTACGTTGATGATCTGTCTTCTACCAGTATTTTCTAAATCAAATTCTAAATCAGGGTTTGGCTCCTTGTCTTTGATCTTAGTCACCAATGAATGTTTTGAGTGACACTCATCGGTGTTGTGCTAAGGGATTTTGTGGAAATCACACCATTTCCCAGTGTACTTCTTCATATTCCTGTGACCCTTCCTTTCTTGTGGCTTGGACTGGTTTTCAGGAGGTTGTTTGTTAGGATTGTCTTTATCATACTTTTGTTGTTGAAAATTTGCAAACCCGAACTCCCATTTGTTCTAGTGTTTAAATTTCTGCTTGATTTTAACAACATATCAATAAACAACACCCAATGATGAGATGTCCATAAAATCCATTTATGTTTGGATGTATTTTTGTAGAGCCCCACGGTATTTCAAAACCAAATGTTGCTCAGAGTCTTTGATACCTAGCTTGGTGCACAAGGTATGGAATGTATTGGTGAAATCTGGCACTCCTTGTCCCCTCTTTTGCCACAGTGTGGTCCATTTCATGTATGGATCGTCATAGTTACCAACGGGGTAATATTGTTCCTTGATTGCATCCACAAACAAATCCCAAGTTGCCTCGTCCCCATATATTCCAGACTCCTCTCTGTAACTTTTATCCCAATAATTTTCCCACCAATGTTTGACATGGGGGAGAGCCTTAAGGAGTGTGAAGGTGATATTTTTCCTTTCAAAGAAATTATGAACAAAGAAATAACCTTCTAGCATATTTAACCATTTTTCTAGGGCATCTGCATCTATCTGTCCTTCAAATACGAGAATATCAAAATTAAGTTGTACCTTTAAAGGTGAGATTCCTCCAAAGTGGGCACTTGATGAAGACATTCCTATTGTTATTGAAAGACGTTCAAGGATGTGGGAAAAATTCTCCATCATTTCATCCTTCTGTCGTGTGAGAGCTTGCTCAAGCAATAGATTAATAAAATCTTATGCTTCATCGTTTTTATTTTCTTCCACCATGGAGGATTTCTTGGGTGTGCGAGAGATATTTTCCTCAAGAGATACAAGCTCAAGACCCAACTTTCTATACTCAGACCTTGTCAGGGACATGCACTGAAAAACGATCAAGAGAAGCCCACTCTGATACCACTGATCCTGATTATTTTCGGCATGAAATGAGAAGGGATATATAAAATATAAATATATAGATATAATGCAAGAGAACCAATAATATAACATAGATATATTGGATATATAACAAGAGGCATAGATATACAATAATACACAATTTCTATTAATGAGCGAAATGTACAAAATTGTAGAAATATAAAGTGAAAGACTCGCTAGAATGGTTGTAGATTATCTCTGAGAAGAGATGTGACGACTACTCGCATTTACAAGAATATAATTACAATGAGGCTCTAAAGGCCTTTTTAACATAAATAAAATCCAAAACCCTAACCCTGGAAGATGAAAAGCCAACATTTTTGTGGCACCCGTTTTGGGTAGTTTGGTGTATCAACTTCCCGAGGGCGTAACTTTGGCATACGATCTCCATTTGGGGTGCACAATAGCTCGTTGGAAAGTTATCGGTGAGGAGATTCATTTTGGGGGATCAATGATATCCTATTTCTATCATTGAGGTGCTCGATCCTGAAAAAGAACTTCATTTAGGACCTGAAAATGGCCCAGAAGATTAGGAACCGAAAAACTGCTAAAAATAGTAAGTTTCCAGAAGATTGTTTTGAGCCAGTTGGAATAGGTAGGTGGCCACCGATATCCATTTGTATCAATCACATGGCACTCTCTGGTTGGTCCACATGTCTACATAATAAACACCTGTGACAATTACCACCTGTCCACCATGTCATCACCTGATTGTACATGTACAAATCTATGATGTCACTGCCTACTATACCTTCCATGCCATCGTATGGATGACATGTGGCACTTTTTATTGGTCCAATTGGGTACCCAAAATTTCAAATCTGAGTGACATATGGAAATATCTCATGCTTCCACATCAGCATGTTGATATTTCCATATGTCACTCAGATTTGAAATTTTGGGTACCCAAAATTTCAAATCTGAGTGACATATGGAAATATCTCATGCTTCCACATCAGCATGTTGATCTCATGCTGACATCATCATGTGCCCTATCAGTTTTATGCATGGCCATGTGGAAGCTTGTGGGCTTGCCACATGGCACCCCCTATTTCACTTTTTCTTTGTTTTACTGGAAATTTGAATGGCCACAAATTTCTCATACAATTTTTATTTGAGGCAATTCATGCATCGTTGACAATATTTCATCGAGATCTATGCAATGGAGTCATTTTCAAGAGCATTTAAGATGATTGGTTTTTTAGTGTTCTAGATCCTCCTGGATCACCTCTCCACTAAAGAACTTTGGGACCTCCAAAAGTAAGGATTATTTAAAAATGAAGTCAAGATATTGTCACCTCACTTGTTCAATATTGTACATCTTTCCTTCTTGTATAATGATCAATTGACTCATCAAAACATAATGAATACTGAAACAACATTGTTGACCAAGTTAACAAGTCCCTTAAATTCACAAACTTCACCATTCATTGTTGTGGTAGCTAACCATACTCCATTTATTAGTAATAAAGGTAAGATAATGACATCATCTCAAGATAATGATTCATCAAAACACTTCTCAGATGAAGAGAAAGCTAAATTTGTAAGAAAATTGAAGAGGGGCTCTAGAAAATATAATGGTATGTTACCATTTAAATGCTTTCATTATGGTAAGGTTGGTCATTTTTCTTCTAAATGTCCTTCCAAAATAAATAACACCAATGAAAAGTAAAGAAAAGGAAAGAATAAACCTAACAATTTTAAAAAGTCTTGTAAAAGGAATAGTTTTTATTCAAAGGAGGATAACAACAACTCTGACAAAGAAGAAGATGAACCAGATCTGATTTAGGATGAAAAACTTCTCATGGCTTTGGAACAACACAAATCAGATCAAGTAGACACATAAGAGAGTGAAATTGTAGTAGAAATGGAAGGAGAACTCATTAGTGCTCTGGAGGAAATTTCCTAACTCAAGAAAAATAACAGACTAAGAAAAGAACAGGTGCAGGTCTACAAAGACAAAGATAATAAGGTTAGTGAAGAAATAGTCATCTTAAAAACTCATCTAGAAGAATCTAAAAGAAAGGAAGAAGTATTGATAAATCAGATAAAATAAAAGGAGAATATCTATGACAAAATAGAAGCATAAATAGTTTTCTTAAGAAAAGATCTAGAGAACTACGAGACTCAAATAAAATTCATAAAAGGATATGAAACTCTAGGTAACATTCTAACAAATTAGAGATCAGATGACAATACAGGGCTAGGATATAAGGAAAGTATGAAAAATTTCAAAGGTGAGTCAAGCACTAGCATGTCAACCAATGAGGATCCTACAAGTTTTCCAAAGCTGTCAAGGGAAACAATAGTGAGTCTAACAAAGAAAAAGATGAAAAGAAAAATAAGTCAGAATTGTATCAAGTCTATTACAAAGCAAGGAAGCAACATGTTCTTGAATATTATCAAGTTGTTAGACAAATATCAATTCCCACAAGTAAGTTTTTTGTTCCAAGGCATCCAAATGTTTTATATAGATATTTTTTCTCTTGTGGAAATTTTGGACATAAGGTTGTAAGTTGCAGATTTTTGGGATATAAAAGAAATACAGGGAACAAGATTCAACAAATCTCAAAAGACCATGGTTCAAAATTCTTACAACAATTCCTTCTCTCCTTTACTAAATGAACTCAAGTGCCACATATGCAATAATTTTGGACAGAAGGAAAGTGAATGCAGAAGCAAGTTGATGCCTATCCTTAAGAAAGACAGAGAATAATATTTTACAAAGGTTTGGAGAAAGAAAAATAAAAATGAAATTTTTTTTGGACTAGTTCTATATGCCAAAAATCAAGAAAATTGATGGTACATTGATAGTGGTTTCTCAAAGCACATGATAGGATAAAAAAATAATTTTGAATTCCTAACTGAAGAAAAAGGTGGTAATGTCATTTTTGGAAACAATGGTCCAACCATAATTAGAGTAAAATGAAGTGTTTTATTAGATGAAGATAAAAAGGGGAAGACCAAAGCACAAAATTTGTTGTATGTTGATGGTCTAAAACATAACTTATTAAGTGTAATTCAAATGTGTGACCAAGGACACAATTTTCTTTTCCATTCAATATGTTGTAAGGTAATGGATGTGAATATAGGGAACATTGTTGTAAAGGTAGTTAGAACGTTAGGGAATCTATATGTTCTAGAAGAAGGCAAAGAAAAATGTTGCATTGGTAAAACTGATGAGAGCTAGCTGTTGTCACTGAAATTTCATCCACAAATGGTTACAGGAATCCAACATCTCCAAACAGCTATTAGTTCACCCATGGACCAAAAATGCATTTCCAAAAGGCCCAAAACTATACAATCAACAATAAAATTAGCATGCGCTAAGACTACACAGGGAGCATGTGGACATGTGCCATTCTAAAACACAGGAAAAAGTGCACATGTGCATGATGCGTGACTGTGGACGCAAAAAACCGTGCATCCCTCAAAACGACACATTTATGATATTGTTCATCCTCCCACCCACTTCTGGTTCAACTTCCAAGTTTATTTGACATCCAATTCTCGGCTGAATCCAGCGGGGTGGATGGTCAAAGACCTAAGGGTGCCCTAAATGGCCCCTTGTTCACACAAAAAGCTAGTTGAATAATGCCTCAAAGTTATGCTATAAAAAGAGGACATAGGTGCACTACATTTTCAAGGAATTCATTTGTATTGTTATGTTGCTGATATTCTCTTGGAGGATCCTCTTTCCCCATCAAGAGCATGCTAGCACGATTTCATTTAGCCATTCATATCACCTCTAGATTGGATGTTCTTTGGATTCTCTTCACCATTTCATTTTAGTTCCTCACTTGTAAGAAGAGCTCAATGGGGTCCAATAGCCCTCCCTTGCAGGAAGAGGGGACCCAAAGTCTCCCTTTCTCTTTGGTGTTTTCTATCCACTAATATAATCCTTTCTAGTGGTGGCATGAGTCTTGTTTGTTTCTTGTTCTAATGTCCTTATGCACTATATTTTAATTTCTTTTATCCTTCTTAGTTTAATTATTTGCTTATCCTTTATGATTTACACTTCTAACTCTTTCCTCTACTGTTATCTTGCCTAGCTGACCCAATTGGGCTTGTAAGCACCCTTATTTTTCTCATTTAGGTGACAAAAGAGGTGCAATAGATTGACGACTCCATTGGGGAAAGGTATCAATATCCTAACCCATTTGGGTTATTTTAGTTCTTCTTTCTGTTTATTTAACCTGCAGGAACCATAACCAGCCCAAGCCAACCTGCAAAAAGCCCAATTTAAAGCTGAGCAGAGAGAATTTCATCCATAATTTTTTTCATGGCCGTGTACCAAATGTGCGTGGCTTTTTTACCCACAAGCACGTCTTCAACTCACATACACAAAAACCACTGTATTGATCAGTGCCTTATGTGCATCTGCACCCATAAGTCACTTTCAATTCACTCATTAGCACTCATATCCCCTCTGTCTATTCTGATACTCGCGCACCTGTGCAGAAAAACACACATTGTAAGATTTCTGTGATATATGGAGGGTCCATAGCCTTCTTAAAATTGATTCCATGCATATTGTAGTCTGCACCACACTTCCATTCCCTATCCATATAAAGGGATTAGTAAAAACATAGGCACTTAGGGGTTAAAATCATTATTTTTCGTCTTTTTGTTTTTTATTTTTCCACGTGGATGACTTGCTTTGACAAAAGTTAATTTGGAATCATTTTACATCACATATAAAACTTGCATTGGGACCAAAAATTGGATATCAATCGTTGAGTATGCTCTTCTCTCACGCCCTAAAGTGATCTTGAGAATTAGAAAGAGATTGAAGGAAAATTTCATCTCCCTTAAAAAGACAAAATCTTTAGGAGAGGACAACAACCCCCTCGGGACTCCTCTTAGATTATTTTTCAAAAACATCTTAAAATTGTAAGGGCCCATACATGCCCACATGCTACAAAGATAGGATAATGTTGAAATTTCATTTTTTAGATTAAATCACTAGGGAAGTTTAAAGGTTTTGTAATGGGCCCATACATGCCCACATGTCTACAATCTAGGATAGTTTCAAAGATTTCTTAGATTAAATCACAATAGGGAGTTAAAGGAATAGTAAGGACCCACATGTCCACATGCTAGTTTCCTAGGGACTTTAAAATTCTACAAGGTTGTACCAACGACATTTAGTTAATTAGGTAATCAAGACTTGTAAGGACCAAGCGAAGTCCACATGCAGCAAGGTGAGACCTAATTTATTAAAAATATTGGCACACTTTCACTTGTTCACACACAAAAGTCATTACTCACTCACATAGTTATTCATCTCGAAACATGGAGGTTGAAGTAAGTTTCCTCCAAAGGGATTCTGAAACACCCCACCCTTTTCTTGACGAAACTATCCACTCCCCCTTAATTTCAACGAGATTGGCTCACACCCTCAATTTGGAAAACAACAACATCTAAATTTTTTCGAAAAAATCACTAAGTTTTCCTCCACAGGAGGTGCCAAAAGAAATTTTTTAGTCTAGATAGGATTTCTGGGATAGGCATCCAAATAACTCCCTGTTGTCTGCTTCTCACATCTTCAAACAATAGAAGTTGTCAAATAGGGAACTTTAAATCCTCCAAGTCAAGTGTTCCTACACCATAAGGTAGGGAGATACTCATGAAGGGTTGAAGGCCTAGGTTTGGTTGTTCTATGGGTCCCCCCTTGAGCCACCCACCTCTTGGAAGGGATCTATCCCATGACCCATTTCTGAGGTCAAAAATCTAAATGCCACACTTTGACCGAGGTACATAGTGACCAAATTTTAGGACATCTACCCAGGTGGCAATTGTGGGCTGCAATTGCACCTTGATCGGATTTTGTGTTGCTATTGGGAAATATTGCCAGCTCTTTCAGGTTATGCACCCTCTACCCCTCATTATAACTAATTTCTTCCTCCTTCACTAGTTTCTCTTCCGGTTGCTTCAGACCCAACTATTTAGTACTATTGGAATCTCCAGTGTTGTTTGAGAGGAAGGACGTTACGTATTTTAGGACACGAGAATTTGTTTTCTTTGTTTTCCCATGCAGACAAAATCCACCTAACCACATGTATGCTTCTTTATTTTATGTATGTTGTTCTTATAATTACATACAAATGTGAGATATATTGTAGAGGTCCAAGTTATACAAAGTATCATGTTCATTAAAATTTATCTCATCACCATTTGCACACATCCACTTTTCTATTCGGACATCATAGGGGACCCACAAAATCCTTGTCATTCCAGATGCTTGCTAAATCTCCCTCCCATCCTCAGGGAAGTTCCTAGTCATGCCAACTCATCGACCATACTTTCCCACACCCGTGTAAGTGATATTGTCTTGGGATCAATGTTTCTTGGGTCCACCTCCCAAGGTCCAACATCCCCACGCTCTCCTTTACATGGAAGTAGGGGGACAACCTCTTCTCCAGGGGGGAGTACAAACCCACCTCATCCCCCTCAAGGGTTAGGTATGAAAAACACTCACACCATGGCTAGAACTAATCCTCTGCCACCACCTCAGATGCCATACTTGGCTTCCCTCAACATACCGGATCTGAGTAAACTCACCAATGATCATATATTGCACAAGCCCACATGGCCTTCAATGCCTACCAAACTGCCTTCAGACATCCCCAAGGTTGAAGGAAAACTGGGAGATGATCCCACCAACCATATCATGACCTTTCACTTATGGTGCTCTTCAAACAACATCACGAACAATTTCGTCCAATTAAGGTTATTTAAACGTACACTCACTGGCCCATCAACTAAGTGGTATGTAGAAGAAAAATATGGATCTCATGTGACCTTTGAGTCCTTGGCCAAATCTTTCTCGACCTTATTTCAACTACCAATTCGTCATGATAATGGCCTTGAACTACTCTCACAATTTAAACAAACCTCCGCCATGCACATCACTGACCAAATTCACGAATGGCGTCAGCGATGTAGTCTCTGCAAAGATGAAGCTACTCCACAATAATGTCTTAAATGGTTCCTCAAATCACTTGTTTCCCTCCCTACCAAAGACGTAGCCACCACCTTCCCCTAGTATGAAGAAGAAGCCATTAGCAAGGCCCAACAGTTCAAACTCATTTACTCATAGTCAGGGTTCTTGTATATGGTCCTACCTGACACCCTAAGACCCATGCCATTTGGCCAAGACAAACCTGAGATGTCTCACTCAGCGGATGGATTGATTGGTACCACTACACACCATAATTCGCATCCCCAACAACCAACAATGTATGTCACACCTCAATCCACCAACATATGGTGGACCCCCTTATTATAATCCTCCCCCTTATCCACAATCATACCCCTTAACCTTTCCTCCACCCACCAGTGGACCACCGCCAGCACCCACAATACAAACCATAGCCCAACCCAGTTCTCATACCCCCTCTACCTCTGCTTACACCCTAAACACTAGTGAAAATGTCATGCCTTCCTACACATCCTATGGATCATTACCAAAGAATAATCCATACTTTCCTTTCCCTGCCCCCCCCGCCCCAGCCCATTCCTTCCCCACATGAACAACCACATGCCGGGGTTAATTTTGTTCAACCCTCTCCCATTCATTAGTATCAAAATTTTGAACAGTTAATACGGATAATCCATCCCATAAGTCAAACAATGAAAGGAAGAAAGGAAAAAATTGAAACAATAATAATCCCAAACCAGGAGGAAATTAGAACCAACCCCAGCCAAACCAACCTGCTAGGGGTAACCAACACCAGGGGAACCATAACCCCCAAGGGAGAAATAACAACAAACGCCAAGGGAAGAACAACAAAAATATTTGGAAAAACTTCCCTTGTGCTCTTTGTAGTGAATATGGACATTATACTCAACATTTCCCCTAAATAGCTGAATTTAAATGGATGAAAGAATCTGAAAATGGACCACACCACCCAGTACCGCCTGCCCCCTAGCAGCCCCCACAACCATATGTGTAGAACCCACCCACGACCGTGTTGAAAAACCCCATACCCCATCAAGGGGTGATGCACACCAAACAAGAGATGCAACATGACCCACCACAGGTAGGCACATATCACAACTCAAGCACTTTTGCAGATCGAACTATCCTCCTCACTATTGAGGAAGAAATCCTTCTACAAATGCAGAGTTGTCAATACAGCACACCCTCTAACCCTACTCCCACTACTTTGGAGGCCACCCTAGTCACGACTGGACCACCTTTGATGATCCCACACCCTAATATTGAAACACCTCTTCACATCCCTCACATCTCGTTGTGTAGGAATGTCCACAACCCTCAAGCTAGGGTAGCCCACAATTATAGTCTGGTTGATTACTTGGCACAATCCCCCACTACCATGTCAGTCTTAGAAGTTCTTCAAACATGTCCTACTCAATGAAAATCATTAATTTCCGCCCTGGGGGTAGTCAACCATGTCGATACTCGACTCATCACATTTGATCTTGACAGTAGAGAACCCTGTTTCCCCTCTCTTGTCGTTTTTCAAATACCAGCTAAAATTCAGAATATCACAATCCACTGCTGCATTATCGACGAGGTGCAGCCACTTGCATCATGTACAAAACCGTATGGCATAAACTTGTCTCTCCAGAGATAATACCCTCTGCCATTACTCTGAGGGCTTACGACAAACGACCCTCGTCTCTCGAGGGGCTCTTCAAAAACATCCCCATCGAACTCAAGGGAAAAACCATCCATATAGACATTGAGGTTATCGATGCCCAACTGGACTATAATGTTTTTTTTGGTCACATCTACATGTATTCTATGAAGGCAGTCACCTCTTCCATGTTCTGAACCATGATGTTTCCCCATAACGAAAAGATCATTACCATCGATTAGGTATCACATTATGAGCCTAACCCTTCATCCAACATCAACAACATCCTCCCTTTTGTCCACACTAATCCGAATGCCTATCCACTCATTGAGATGGGCCCCAGAATTTTTAAAAACCCATCCTTTCTAGGGACATACCACAGAGCACCACCACTCATCCATCCCTCAGCACAAGTATGTGTCGTATCCACCAACAGAACGACAACTAAAGATAATCTCCCTCCAACTGAGGCCTCTTTTATCCCTAACTTTCCACTCGTCGTAGAATGTCTCCCTCAGGAATCCCCTCGAACTTGTTCATCTCTACCCATCCTAATCTTCTCTCCCCAGGGCCATATCCTAGTTTTGGAAATTGTCCCCAAATCCATTACCCAAATCCCTTTCTTTTACCCCCCACCGGGTGTACAATTTTTTTAGGTAGCTGCAATGCTTACCCTTCCTAATATGGTGTTGGAAATCCCAGTTTGGTATCTACATTTGCCTGAGATGGTTCCTCAACCATCCCTCCCTCCCCAAACATAAGGAATCCCGATGTAGATTGCCATACTCACCCCCACCATACCACCTCCACTCCCACTCACTAGCACCCCTGTTATGGTTGGGGGCAGATGAAAAAAGAAAGAGCCCACCACTCCACTTCCCCCACATGTCCAACCTCCTTGCGTGCTATGCAAGAATGACAGACACCCCACCAAAAAATTCCCATCTCTACCCAAGTTACGCAATCTAATTCAACTCCCTCGAGCACCACCACCGCTCATCGCTTCATCCAATACTGCCTCTATGTACCTGAACAAAAATAATAAAGGACTGCAAACCAAATTCGCATGTGCCCTTTGTTTAGAATATGGCCCTTATACACACCATTGTCCAACATTACCTCAATTCTAACAGATGCTAACAGTAGTACGCCAGAGATTTCAGCAAGAACCCACCCCAACAGACGTCACTGACATCCATTATGTCATGACCTCAGTCAATGAATGTATGAGATTCCCTTTATCTCTATGCAAATCACTTGATCATTTCACATATCAAAATCCTATGATCATTGAATACAGGCGTCGCCAACTGGCCCTTATTCAAAACCCTACACCCCCTCCTCCAACAGAACCAGTGAGTACCCCTACCCTATCACTTGATTTGGTTCATATCTTATCAATAGAACCTAAGGCACTCCCTACTCTCCCATGGTTCCTAGATGATTTATATGAGGATTTACCCCCAAATCCCCCCAATTCTCCAATTCATTTCCCCACGAAAATTCTACGCTCGACTACCATTTTCAACCCACAATATCTTGATATTTGGTTTATGTCGAGTGAACCATCACAACCTCCTTGTGATACCCCCTCTACATCGTCACCACTAGACAACAACCCCATGGTGACAGTCACCAAAGTTACTCCTCTCGATCCCCTATATTCTCAACAGTTTCATTGCGATGAAGACATCCTTGAAGAGTTAACTAAACCTGATTTCCCAGGGGATGCGCTCTACCACTGAGTGCTCTTTCCTTCACAGGAAACCTTCACGCCTCTTAACCAAAACCCCATATACGCAATCGAAACCAAATATTTTATCCCATCGGGACATATAGATTGGTTCAATAACCCTATCCTTTCCCCTAACGCTTTTGAAGAAATCAACATGGCCAATATTTCCCCCACCATCAAAATCGATATTTCCATCAAATCTAAAGTCATAGAGGAAATCACCATTGGCGCCGCATTCTCTCTTGAAGAAACCACCACCTACAAAGCTCTCTTCCAGGAATATCGAGACATTGTTTCCTGATCATACACAGAGATGCCTGGCCTTGACCCCTCTATTGTTGAACATCGTATAGACACCTGGACTGATATCACACCTGTCCATCAAAAACAATGTCTACTACACCCATCCAAAGTAGTGTCCATCAAGGCCGAAATTGACAAATTACGTGCTACAGGGTTCATCCACCCCATCGCATATATGTCATGGGTCTCCAACCCTGTTCCTGTCAACAAAAAATAGGGCACTATCCATGTCTATACAAACTTCCACGATCTCAATCACGCCTATCCCAATGAAAACTTTCCAACTCCCTTTATCGACCAAATTATTGATGATTGCGTTGGTCACAAGGCTTTGTCCTTCATGGATGGTTTCTCTGGCTACAACCAAATTCAAATTCACCCAGCCGATCAGTACAAAACCACATTCACTACCCCTTAGGGCACTTTTGCGTATCATGTCATGCCTTTCAGCCTCAAGAATGTAGGAGACACTTTCTAATGTGCCATGACATACATTTTTCATGATCTGGCTCAAATCATTCTCACCTACTTGGAAGATCTCACCACTCACTCCAAAAAATGCACTCAACACCTAAATGACTTATGCATTGTATTCCATAGGTGTCGTCAGTACAATATCCGATTGAATCCCCTCAAGTGCATATTCTACATCATTGTTGGACACCTCCTTCGATTCATCGTCTCCCAACATGGCATCACAATCGACCCCCTCAAGGTCCAAGCCATCACGAAAATTCCCCCACCACGGAATTTACGCTGACTACAGAGCCTACAAGGAAAAGTAAACTTTTTACACTGCTTTTTCCCTGATTACACCACTCAGGCACATGGTTTCCTTCACCTCTTATGTCATGATATCCCATTCCAATGGGACGAACATGCCCAAAATGCTTTTGATGATCTCAAAATGGCCCTCTCCAACACTCCATTAATTAGACCAACCAACTATAACCATGACTACATCCTCTATATCTCAGCTTCAGCCATCTCAGTAGCAGGAGTTCTCATCCAGCTAGGGGATGATTATCATGAGCATGTAATTTACTACGCTAGTAAAAATGTTTCAGGGACACCCTTGAAGTACAAACACAAAGAGAAATTGGCAGTTGCAGTTTTCCTCGCAGTCCAGAAATTGCGCCATTACATCTTGCTTCAAACTACCAAAGTCATAACAGATTCCAACCCAATGCAATACTTTCTTAGTCACCGACAAATTAATGGTAAATTTTCCCGATGGATCGTCATCCTCCAGGAGTACGACCTCGAATTTTCAACACCCAAGAGAAAGAAATCCCTCTCCCTCACCAAATTAATCATGTCATTTCCCTCTGATACCACCCATACCCCAGTCAATTCTGACTTCCCTGATGAACATCTCTTTTACATATCCTCAGATGACCCTTGGTACGACGATCTTCTCACCTACCTCCAAACACAGAAATTCTGAAACCACCTCTCTCGAGATGATCATCAACATATTAGTCACCAGGCTCCCCGCTACCTACTTCTCGGTGACATATTATATCGGTGAGGAGTCGAAAATGTATTCCACCGATGTTTGACTATCGACGAGGTCGATCGAGTCTTGAATGATTGCCACAGTGGTGCTTGCGGGGGTCACCTCGCGGGGATGTCCACTGCTCAAAAAATCATTCGCACCAGTTATTTTTGGCCTACACTATTTCACGATTGCATCCACTCTATGAAATGATGTGACAAATGTCAGATTTATGCCAACAAAGCACGAGCACCACCTACTCTTCCACACCCGATCATTATTGCCAGACCCTTTTCCAAATGGGGCATAGACTTCATGACTTGCAACCCTCCATCTGGTAATGGACACAAATACATCATCATCGCAGTCGATTACTTCACTAAGTGGGCTGAAGCCATGCCTACATTTAACAACACCGCTGACACTACAACACGCTTCTTCTTCAACCACGCCATCTCCCACTTTGGAGTCCCACTACAACTAGTCTCTAATCATTGGAAACACTTCAAGAATGAGATCTTTTTCAAACTCTCCTCTCGGTTAGGATTCTCCCATGAGTTCTCCTCCCCATACTACCCTCAGTCCAACGGACAGGTAGAGGCGGTCAACAAGGTCCTCAAAACCATGTTGCAGCGCACGATTAACAAACATAAGACCAATTGACATCATATGTTAGTTTATGCTCTATGGGATTATCACACGGCAGTTAAAACTACCAATGGTTTCACACCATCTCACTTAGTCCACAGAGTCGAGGCCACTCTTCCCATTGAGTGTGAAATTCCCACCTTACGAACCGCTATTGAGATATTACCCAACATTGCTCCAATGGAGCAACGTTTTCTGAACTTAGAGTCCCTGGATGAGGATTGTCGATCTTCATTACAGAACAATGAGGTAGCCAAAAAATGGTCAAAGGCCACCTTTGATCACCATGTCAACCTTCACTCATTCAACAAAGGTGACCTCGTCCTTGCTTACGATATCGCTCACGACACCCTCAACCATGGAAAATTCGAGTCATTTTGGCATGGAACTTACATCATCAAACATTGCCTCACTAAATCTGCATACATTTTGGCCTCTCTCAAAGGCCACCCTCTCAAAGAACCCATCAATGGGTTGTACTTAAATAAATTTTATGCCTAAGCGTAGCCATTCTACACTAGGCTTTTCTTTTTAGTACACTTTTTTTGTACAGTTTTTAATCTTCTTTACACACACCTTGCATCTAATTTACCATTTGTGTTATTTAAATATGCCTCCTCCATCGGCCTACCACATCGGTTACGCCGATGGAGCTAGCCGTTGGAAAAAGAATCTTGCTTCGACTGCTTGGGCCCTCTATTTCTCCTCACATGAACTGCTCCACTCCAACAGCATATGTTTGGGCTCAGAAACCAACAACCAAGAAGAATACACCACCATCATTGGTCTCCTTGCCGAGGCTAGCCACCATCATATTCATCACCTTAGCGACTTACTAGATTCCCAACTTGTCATCCTTTGTCTCAACAATGTGTACTGTGTCCACGATCCTTGCCTCTTTCGCAAATACCTGCAAGTTAGACTCTTATCTCGACATTTTGATTCCCTTACATTTACACATATTCCAAGACAACTTAATCAAATAGCATATAACATGGATAACCTAGTGTTAGATTGGCATTTATCACATCAAGCTACCAGTACACATACATCAAACATCAATGATATGTCACAACATATAAATTAGACATCATCAACAAAAAACATAAAACACATGAGAACATCACAAAGATCCGAAAATGTATATTCATATATATATATATATATATATATATATATATATATCGGTCAAATGTGCCATCAAAATGTTTACAATAAAAATATATACAGTACATGTACAACATTCGTAGGCCAGTGAACCACCTCGCCCCTATCGATACAAAACTAGCGTCACCACACCAAGTAGGATCGCAGGCCTATATAAATACCAAAAAATACAAAAGTACATATAGAGACACTCATGGTGCCTCTAGAGCACCACCACCCGACCCTCTCTAAGGAGGCGGTACCCCACCAGCTATCGGTCCCTCTGGACCTAGGGGAAACTTCCCAGTCATCACAACACTTGCTATTGTTGCTCTCTAGACCACGATCCGCCACACCAACGAAACACCCACACACTACTCCAGGACTCCCTCGTCCTAGATCCATGACCACATACCCTCAAACACTCCCTGTAGCACTGCCTCCTAGCGATGATGAATATCCTTGAACTCTCCCCTAGCCTCCACCAGAGGAGCATGTGAATGCCCTGCCCCAGGGTCATCAAATCGATGCCTCTGGCCTTCTCTCTCCCCGTCAGCCGACCTCGCACCACCCTCATCCCGTCGCCATCTCTCCCTAGCTTGTGGCTCTCTCCATGGTGGTCTCATTAGCATCCTAACCAGCACAACCTCTTGACCACATGGTCCCACATCTGCACACACGACAAACAAATGATAGAATCAACATCCATCCATACATAAAACTATATATGTTATACTATCTAACTATCAAATCATCAAATAAAAAACATCCACATACCTCTACGGTCAAACACTTCACCAGGGGGAAGCACCATCTCTGGGTCCTCCCAGAAGTCTACCCCACTATATGGGTACTAAAGAATAATCTGTGTCATCTGACGCCACACTCATGTAATCTCGGGCATAAAATAGTGCCCCCCCTCCCCACAACCATGGCGAACCAAGATCATCCCCCATTGCCTCAGTCACGACTTTCACACCCCTGGTGCACCCAAAATCACTCTAGGGTGCAACATAGACACCCTCTCTAAAAACCATGCCATGAAGATAGACCCAAAGGTGAACTCCCCCGAGTTTGCATCATGACACCTGTCAAGCTACCCTACCATCTTGGCATGCAACATCACACCCCAGGTCAAATGCTCACCCACCAGTGCCCTCTGCATCACCCTCAGCTGACCCCCACTGATCTGCTGAGTCACGAGAGACCCATATACTCTCACCACCATTGCTTCCATGCAACGATGTATAAGGTAATCCATCGCCCCAATGCTAACCACAGAACCTGACATGAAGTTCTCCCATAGAAAATACATTTGGGATAGGGTAACCAACTTCCCATTCCTGGGTAGCACGGGATCTGCTGGTAACGGGGATCCCTGAAATGGGAGCCCGGTCAGAAAGTATATATCCTCTACCACCGTGAAGGCCATATCCTCACCCCACAAAATGATGTAATGCTGATCCAGATCCCACATCCTAATCAAGAACTACAGTAAAAACTCCTGGGCTCGTATGAGGGGGCACTCAAAGAACTTCAGCAACCCACAAGCTGCCAAAGTATCATGAACCACAGGCTCCTCATTGGTCACTCTCTCCCTCAGGCGTGACTAATCCCTCTCCCTCTAATGAATCGACATTGTCAAACCTGGTCACCTACATCCACATATACAGTACTCGATCAACAATCATAACCCATTGAAACATCTAAAAATCTCCAAAAAGTCAAATATTTACACTTTTTAGCTTTGCCTCAAAGGCATGGTTGTTTTTCCCCATAGGCCCGCACAAATGTGCACCTATTTATCCCATAGTTGTGCACTCATGCACGCCTATTGGTAAAACAGGGGCACACACATGCACCTCTATCACATAAATAGGCGTGCCTTAGGGCGTGACTGTTGGTCACACAATTGCGCACACATACGCGACTGTCAGGAACACAGTTGTGCACACATGCACAACTATGATCCACATAGGCACGCATCCCATGCACACCTATTTTTCTCCCTTGAGCGCCCCCATTCGTGGTTGTCCAAGATATAGTTTCACACTCATGCACGAGAATCCTTTGATCACCCATGCACTAGGGGGCCCACACTCACTAAAACCCCTTGTACGACCCCCTTACAACCCTACCCAAAAAAACAAAACCCTAAGTCCTATGCAAAAGGATACGACAACTAACTTGAAACTCACGAATCCTGGAACGACTGCCTCAATCACCTGAAATCTCCAAATCTCCTCTCAAATAGCTCATCCACTCACTAAGACAGCAAGTACAAATGAGGTGGCATTGTGGGCCCTACAACTATATATAGTCCTTTTTGCCAACATTCTAGACTCAACTATATCTGTCTTCAGCCATGGGACCAGAATCCCATCACCTACACAATCATAATCCCCAAGCCACTTTCCATCCTTCGCCCCCAGGGAGCATTTTTATTGTACCCACACTTAGGTACACATGCTCACATTCAATTCTTATTGAATAACTGTCATATGTTCTTTATCATTAGATATTATTCACGTCAGGTATTCAATTTTCATGTGTGCAGGTACTTGGTCATCCTCCATCTATGCTACCCCTTTAGGTATATCATCAATACTAGCATGCAGTCATTCCCTCTGAATATCATTTACATCTCCAGTAACACCCTCTGACATTTACCTTTAGGGTACATATATTTGGCTCTATAGTACCATCACCTCCATTGCATTTTGGTGTTGTCACCCGCTAGCACTCTTCCCCACATGAGTTTTCCCATTCATAGTCCCCCTTGGCACTTCGACACTCATGTTGTTTTCACCCTCTAGGGCTGGGAGTCTCGTTAGTCTTACACATTTTTGGAGAATCAGCCACATACTCCTTTTCCTTATTTTTCTAACCTACCCAATGGACTCCCATGATATCCCACCATAGTTCTCTCTTGACTGCACTTCTACAGTAGCATTCCCCATCCTTTTTCTCCACACTCAATTTGCCCATCTGCAGATCGCCCTCCATTTCACTTCCCTAATTTAGGAACCCACCTATGGCCCCCCCACCTTCCACCTATTTCTCAAGAAACTTGCACCATCATAGGCCAAGCCATCTTACACTGGGGCACCCGTTTCTATATCTGCACAATTATCCCAACTTATTTTTTATTCTTTTGGTACTTGTATAAATCCTTTGTTTCCATCATTTTACATAGCTTTTTTACCGTCACCTTTGGCAACCTGCTTCCTTTTGGAAAAGAAACCCATGTCACCCTTGGTTGGGGAATCCATTATATTCTACTCCTATTGAAATCGTCCATAAACCCTAAATATCTCACCATCTCTATACTCATGATCTCTGAATTTATCTACTTTGTCATGCCTCTGGCACCATCTAACCCACACCTAGTCCTCCCCTTGATGCTAGGTCCATTTTTACGATTGCTGCCACACCCCCTTTATCCCCAACCAAGGGAAGTCTCAAGTCTCACTACTCTCTAAATTCATCCATGTTACTCATCAGTTTCTGATCTCATCCAGTGGATTTCATGAATCCCTCTACTTCTTGGAGTCGCGTCTCCCTTTCTGTCGACATCAACATAGTTTCTACACAGGCGACAACATCTTGAATTTCATTACCCTCACAATGAGGAGTCTCAGATGGCACAAAGAGGAACATCATTTCTTTCTGCTATCATTGAACCCCACGACATTCGACTTCAACACTTTCTCATGTTGTGGTGGGTCTTACTTTGCGACTATTACAGTTGTTTTTATATTTTCTCAAGACCTCTGAACATTGTTAGGCCATCAATGCCTGTGAATCATCGACACTTCTTATAGGTGTCATCACCTCTTTTCAGAGTTTGTTCACCATAATAATTTTCCTCTGCTATTATCAACCCGCCCCCGAGGGCGCTATAGTAATCTCCACCAGCACACAGGTTCAGTTACTGTATTACACCTTTTTGAGTTACATGACACGAGCATGGGGCATGCCTGCCTCGTTTGTGCATAATTTTATATTTTACACCTTGTGAAAGGTTTGGGTCGTAGAGGTTCCCCTCTCCCTCCAATCTATCACTCTTGACACTCTCCTCATTTCTCTTTCTTACAATGTTACTCTCAGTAGAAGAAACATTTATGTATTTCGGCTATACGTATGCTCCTAACCTCATACATCAAGGGGCATCCATTATCACTGGAATTTCGTTCGCAAATGGTTACAGGAATCCTACATCTCCAAACAACTATTAGTTCACCCATGGACCAAAAATTCTTTTCCAAAAGGCCCAAAACTATACAATTATCAATAAAATCATCATGTTCTAAGACTACATAGGGAGCACGTGCACATGTGCCATTAAGAAACGCAGGAAAAATCACACATGCACGAATCTCGATGCAAAAAACCACCCATCCCTCAAAATGGAGCATTTATGATATTGGTCGGCCTCCCACCCACTTCTGGTTCAGCTTCCAAGTCGATTTGACATCCAAATCTTGGCTGAATCTGAGTGGGTGGCTAGTCAAAGACCTAAGGGTGCTCTAAATGGCTCCTTGTTCACACTAAAATCTGGTTGAATAATGCCTCAAAGTTATGCTGCAAAAAGAGGCCATGGGTGCACTACATTTTCAAGGAATTCATTTGTATTGTTATGGTGCTGATATTCTCTTAGAGGATCCTCTTTCCCCATCAAGAGCATGCTAGCACCATTTCATTTAGCCATTCATATCACCTCTAGATTGGATGTGCTTTGGATTCTCTTCACCATTTCATTTTAGTTTCTCACTTGTAAGAAGATCTCCATATTTGGGGGTCCAAGAGCCCTCCCTTGGAGGAAGAGGAGACCCAAAGTATCCCTTTCTCTTTGGTGTTTTCTTTCCACTAATATAATCCTTTCCATTGGTGGCATGAGTCTTGTTTGCTTCTTGTTCTAATTTCCTTATGCACTATAGTTTAATTGATTTTATCCTTCTTAGTTTAATTCTTTGCTTATCTTTTATGCTTTACACTTCTAACTCTTCCTCTACTATTGTCTTGCCTAGATGACCCAACTGCACCTATAAGCACCCTTATTTTTCTCATTTAGGTGACAAAAGAGGTGCAACACTAGCTTTGGCACAAAACACTAGGTCATATTTTTTTAATCATCCTGTTAATCTAGGAAGAAAATATGATGTGAGAGATACTCCTAAAATATCCAAACCCGAGAATATTGTTTGCAAGTCATGTCAATTTGGAAAATAATCAAGATTTCAATTCAAGGCAAAAGAACACTCCACCACTAGGCCTCTTGAGTTGATTCATACAGATATATGTGGTCCTATAAGTACCATATCTCCTTGAGGTGAAAGATATTTCATTTTGATAATTGATGATTATACTAGAATGGCTTGGGTTGGATTGTTGAGGCATAAATTCAAAGCATTTGAAAAATTAAAAATATTCAAAGTGTAGGTAGAAAATGAAATGGACTTGAAAATTAAATGCCCAAGGTTAGACAGAGGAAGATAATTCACATCTAATGAATTCAACATTTTTTGTGAAAAATATGGAATCAAGAGAAAACTTTCTCTTGTCAGAACTCCTCAGAAGAATGAAGTAGTGGAAAGGATGAACAAAAAAGTCCAAGAAATGGCCAGGGCCATGCTTGATGAATCAGAAGTATCCAAAACATTTTGGGGAGAAGTCATTAAAAGTATTGCCAACATTCTAAATAAAGCACACATAATATTAAATAATGATAAAACACATTATGAGCTATGGCATGGCAGAATAACATCAATAAATCACTTCAAAATTTTTGGAAGCAAATGCTACATTAAAAGAAATGAAGACAACTTAGGTAAGTTTGATTCTAAATCTTATGAAAGAATTCTGCTAGGATAATCCTGCAGTATTAAAGGGTACAAGCGTTACAACAAAATGCTCCATAAGATAATTGAGATCATAGATGTAAAGGTATATGAGGAACCACTTCATTCAGTGAGACATCAACACCATAATGAGAAATATGATGAACCGATCAAAAATGAGTTACAATACGATGGAATGGGAGAGCAAAAAGAACAAGAGGATTCATAAGAAGAAGAGAGAATGGAAACATGGCATCCAAAGACCCCATCAAGGTATGATCAAAAACATCATCCAGAAAGTTAGATTCTTGGAAATAGGGAAACAAGTGTGCAAACCATAAGAAATATTCTATTTACATATACCTCTACAAATTTTGCATTGATGTCCATGATTGAACCCCAAAACTTTGTGCAGGAAAGCTAGGATGATCACTGGGTCAAAGCCATGAATGAAGAATTAGACCAAATAGAGAAAAACAATACTTGGTATCTTGTTCCAAGACCAAATTACAAGAATGTAATTGGAACTAAATGGGTATACATAAACAAGACAAATGAAGATGGGTAGATAGTAAGAAACAAGCCCAAATTAGTATGCAAAGGGTATGCTCAAGTTGAAGGAGTGGAATTTGAATAAAAAATTTCTCCTGTTGCAAGAATTGAAGCTCTGAGGATGTTTTTGGCTTTTGCATGCTACATAAAATTCAAAGTTCATGAGACGGATGTCAAATAAACATTTTTAAATGGTGACCTTGAGGAAGAAGTGTATGTGGAGCGACCTGAAGGTTTTCTGCTAACTAAAAAAAAGGATTATATATGCCGACTAAAGTAAGCCTTCTATGGGCTAAAACATGCTCCAAGAGCTTGGTATCACAGATTGGATAGGTACTTGCACCAACAAGGATTCAAAAAGGGAAATGTTGATGGAAATTTATATATCAAAGCTAAAGTTAATGATCTGTTACTTATTTTAGTATATGTTGATGATATTATTATTGGCAGTAGCATTGAATTTATGAGCAAGAAGTTTGAAGTTGAAATGAAACAAGAGTTTGAGATGTTTATGTTAGGAGAACTCTCCTTCTTTCTTGGTTTACATATTCATCAATCATAAAAAGGATTTTTTATTTCCCAAAGTAAATATCTCAAGGACTGTTTGAATAAGTTTGGCATGGAAAATTGCACATGATTCAACACTCCCATGACTACCAATTGCAAAATAAAGAAGGATGATGTTGCTTAAGAAGTAGATCAAACAATGTATAGGTACATGATAGGTATTTTACTTTATCTCACAACTTTAAGGCCTGACATCATGAAATTTGTTGGTTTGGTAGGAAGGTTTCAGTCTAATCCTAATGAAACTCATGTTCTTGCAGTCAAAAGAATTTTCGGGTATTTGCAAGGCACTATATATTATGGATTACGATATCCAAAAATATGGACTTCATTCTCATAGATTATACAGATGTAGATTCGGTAGGAATTATTGATGATAGAAAAAGCACTAGTGGAGGTGAAGTTTTCCTTGGTAGTTGTTTCGTATCCCGGATCAACAAGAAACAAACTTCAATTTTACTCTCTATAGTTGAAGCTGAGTATATAGCTGCAACATCCTGCTATACATAAGTGTTGTGGATAAAGACCAATCTCAAGGATATTCAAGTTCCCTGTGATCTACCTGTTTCTATCATGTGCAACAATACAAGTGCTATTAATCTCTCTAAAAATCCTATTCAACACTCTAAAACTAAGAATATCCCCATGAAGTATCACTTTCTCAGAGAACATGCTCAAGATCAAATGGTTTAATTAGAATATGTTCCTTCCAAAGAGCAGATTAAAGATATATTTACCAAGCCATTACCTAGGCACTCCTTTGAGCACCTCAAAAAGAATTTTGGAGTCCTTCCCACTCCTCATTTAGTTGCATAAACCTTCATAATAGGTGGGAGGCTGCTGAAATAATTTCCCATCCTTAGGGGCAACAACATAAGAAATTGAGCAGCAGGAAATACAATAGTTCGATAGGGGGAGTCACTCGCAGGATGTTCACAGTCACAAGAAAAGTTCCCTTTGCCATTGATGTCAAAGGGGGACAAAAATACAGGTACGACAAAGAGGAGAATACAACAAGGGGGAGTGAAGGCTGAAGGAATATGTTAAGGTCCTAACCCGCACATAGGTAGCTTAATGTATTCGGATGTAATAAAGGTCAATATTAATAAGACCTTTCAATAAAATAGAATAAGGCGGATGTAAGAAGACC
>JZKD02S0075651.1:130580-143031 GCA_000966675.3 Picea glauca
GAAGATGGAGGAGAAAAGTGATACAAGGCTAGACTTGTTGTAAAGGGGTTTGCACAAAAGAAAGGTATATATTTTGATGAAATATTTTCTCCTGTTGTTAAAATGACTTCAATTAAGACTATTTTAAGTCTTCTGGCAGTAGAAGATTTTCATCTTGAACAGTTAGATGTAAAAACAAATTTTCTCCATGGGGATTTGGAGGAAGATATTTATATGTAGTAGCCACAGGGGTATGAGGTCAAAGGGAAGGAGAATTTGGTATACAGGTTGAAGAAGAGATTGTATGGCCTAAAGAAATCTCCAAGGAAGTGGTATTTGAAGTTTGACAGGTTTATGACAGAACAGGGTTATAGTAGATGTCATTCTGATCACTGTGTTTATTTTAAAAGGGTAGAAAATGGAAGTTGTATTATCTTGCTATTGTATGTAGATGACATGCTTGTTGCATGGTCTAATATGTAGGATACAAATGTGATCAATAAGAAATTATCCAATTCATTTGCAATGAAGGATTTGGATGTTGCAAAGAAAATCCTTGGCATGAGAATAACAAGAGACAAAAAAAATTGCAAATTGACATTGTCTCAGCGTGAGTACACAAAGAAGGTGTTGGAGAGGTTTAGAATGAAGAATAAAAAACCAGTTAGTACACCTTTGGCCATCCATTTCAAATTAACTAAGTAAATGTGTCCGAAGACACATGAGGAGATAGAATACATGTCCAGGGTCCCTTATTCAACAACAGTTGGCATCTTGATGTATGCAATGGTTTTCACAAGACCGGATATTGCACATGTAGTGGGAGTTGTGAGAAGGTATATGAACAATCCAGGTAAAGAAAATTGGGAGGCAGTAAAGTGGATTCTCAGGTATTTGAGAGGTACTTCTACTCATGCATTATGTTTTGGAGGTTCAAACACTTTTCTACAGGGATATGTTGATTCAGATATGGCAGGTGATAAAGACAACAGGAGGAGCACCACAGGGTATGTTTTTACTATAGGTGGAACAATAGTAAGTTGGATTTTTAAATTGCAAAAGTTTGTTGCACTTTCAACAACCGAGGCAAAGTATGTTGCTACTACGGAGGCTAGTAAAGAGATGATTTGGTTACAAAGGTTTTTGGAGGAATTGGGAAAGAAGTAAGAGAATATTAGGTTGTACTGTGATAGTGAGAGTGCAATTCATCTTGCAAAGAAATAAGTCTTCCATTCAAATACTAAGAATATACAATTGAGGTACCACTTCATACGATCCACCTTGGAATATGGACATTTGAAGTTGGAAAAGATACACACTAGCCAAAATTCAGCAGACATGTTAACAAAGGGAGTAACTAGAGAGAAACTGATCTCCTGCTCATTTTTAGTTGGTCTTCAAGAATGAATACGAATATGATAAATTTTCCAGGTCCAAGAAGGTTCAAATTCTATCATACACAACAACAGTGAATTTTTTGAGATCAGTCTCCAAGTGGGCTATTGCTGGTTGTGGAGCCGGATTATCTTCCTGATTAAGAGGTCTTGTGTTTTTTAGTCATGTTTATACCCCATGAAGACTTTACACCCCAGAAGTATGTACACTTTTACATGTGGGAGAGTGCAGAGGGGGGTACCCCCTCTGTGGGGTCTAAGGGGGCTATCCCCCCAGCTGGGGGGTTCGGGGGCAGCGTCCCCCAATGAGGGTTCAGGGGCGAAGTGCCTGAAGGAAAAATTGCCTTATAAATGTATATTGTAATTTCATTGTAAATCTAGACCGTTCATTATAAGGTCACAGATCTAACAGTAGAAATTATGTTAGGGTTTTTTTTCCCTAGAAGGCAACCCTATATTATGAGGGAAATGTATTACAGCTATGCAACATTGAAAATATTGTATTATGAGATGAGAGACTATGAGAGAAAGAAGAGGAAGTTACATCAGGTTTTGTTGTAGGTTGTATCCCTTCATTTGATGGATAATAATAAAGGAAGGACCTGTTAATTTCTCTGGTGGATGTAGCCCACACTAGGTGAACCACATAAATCTGTGTCTCTATTGTATTGTATATCTTCTGTGTTTAGTTTTCTCATTTGTTTTATCTTTTTCTTTGCGGTCCTATTTTTCTAACAAGATGTAGCATAATAACATATAGAGAAATTTGTGAAAACATACATGTGCAAAATAATCAACTATGCAAAAAATATTGAATTCAGAGTGCACACAGAACAACACGATGACCTATGATGGAGTTCAAAAATGAAATGTAATAGAGTGAATTGCGACATAATCCCTTGTCTGTGATTGCATATTAGATTGGTGGATGATGGTATTGCAACATGAAGAAGGAAGGGAAACAACTGCAGGAGGCTGAGTCAATGCAATGAATGGTGTGGTAGAATGTGATGAGATGAAGCTGATGTGACAAGCGATTGAGTAGAATGTGACATAATGAGTGAAAGTTCAATAGTAGAGTGAATGAGTCGTGAGAGGCACTTATAGTCTGATGGGGAAATTAAGTAAGCGCATTATAGGACAAGTGAGATAGGATGAAGACTTGTGACTTGATTATTGCTCTATAGTTTTTTCTGTGCAGTGGATGCTTTGTAGACCATGATGAAATTGTTGCATCATTGTTTAGAAGATTATTTGATAATATGGATCTTAGTTGTAGGAAGACTTGGTCCATTTAATTTAGTGAAAGTTTGTCCACAATGTTATAGTCATGCATCCGCATACTTTATTTAGACAAAATTGTAGCTAACGATATTTTGATATGGTCAAAGTTTGTCCACAATATTTAATTGTAATACTTTATTTAGACAAAATCGTAACTAACAGGATTTTGATGTGGTCAAAATTTATCCACATTGTAATTGCTATGCGTCCACATACATGATGGTGAACTCAGGCAAACTAGTAGAAGTATGGATGTGATCTGATTATGGAGATGTGTGTGAAGTATGTGGGAAGATGATATTGTAACTGCTCATAGGAACAAAAATTTAAATTTACTAGGTTGTGTTGAAAGACATAGTAATGTAACAATTTTTTTTGAGTTTAGGGTGGAAGGGTGGTGCTAGGGTGAGTCGAAGCTCACTGAGGAGTGAAGTCCTCATTTTTTTGTTAGGTTGGTGCCTGAGAGAATTGGTGTCCTCATTATCTGAAATAGGTTGGTTCCTGATAGGATTAGTGTCCTCATTATCTATGATAGCCTGGTTCCTGAGAGGATTGGTGTCCTCGTTATCTACAACAAGTGGGTAGTTGTTGATATGAAAATTTTATAACTTGTAAGTTGGTGCTTGTAGAAGAAGATAAATAAGATGTTCTATGGAATTTTCCTGCATTGGGTTTCCACATAAAAAATGTTTATGTATTGTATTCACTGTGCTATTTTGATTTTTGTCTGCATCTTTCATTTAGTGCCCACTTCTAAATAATTTAGATGGATATTTTGATTTATGCTAGTATCTATCATTAACTGCACATTTCTAAATAACTTAACTCGTTGAATGGAAAGAAAAATATAGATTGTTAATGCAATATTGATTCATCCCCCCTCTTAGTATTGTTGTGATTATGAACATCTTCCACGTCATTGCAAACTATACCTTCCATTTCATCATACATATGCCACATCATTCATACATATGACACATGACCCTTTTTTATTGGTCCAACTGGGTGCCAAAATTCCAAATTTGAGTGACATGTGGCAACCTCTTATTCTTCCACATCAACATGTTGATGTCATCGTGTGCCATGTTAGTTATACGGATGGTCATGTGGCTGCTTGTGGGCCTGCCACATGGCACCTCATGCTTTACTTTTTCCTTATTTTTACTGAAACTTTGAACAACCATAACTTTCTCATTCGACGTTTGTTTGAGGCTATTCATGCATCGTTGGAAAGATCTCATTGAGATATACACAATGGATTCATTTTAAAGATAATTTGAGATGATTAATTTTGGATTTTTTTGAATCCTCCTAGATCACTGGGCCTCCAAAGGACAAGGTCCAAGTGCAAGGGGATATGATGTCATCACCTAGTCCTTTGAAAGTGCCTCCAAAGGAAATTTCCATCATATTAAGTGTACAATGGATTTGGGGTCCTTTTCCCATCTTGTGTGGTATGGAATCCATCCTTGAGGTTTTCAACCCCCTGCAAAGATGAAAATGGAACAATTCCTCCATGGAATAGCTTAAACTTGGCAAGGTCCTACAAAGACAAAAACATATTCCCTCCAAGGGTCCACAATTTACAAGCATCATGCCAAGTAAGAATCATTTAATAAAAGAACCACCCAAACATGTACATCAAATCCCCCCTTTTCAAACTAAAAAAATGCTCAAAGACCTTATACAACTTGTTAAATTTAGGTATGGGAGGGTTTTTGTGGTACCTTATTGGCTAGATCAATCCTGAAGTTAAGGAGTGTTTCCCAAAAAAATCCTCTCTAATTCATGTAGTGAATATGAGGTGGATGGGGGTATGAATTTTAGGCATGGGGTTCTTGAAATATCAAGGGATCATATTGTCTCATTTGTGGGTGCATTTGTAGAGGGTGTGCAACATCCTTGTTTACAATGCAACCATTTTCCAAGCCCTTTATTTTCCATAATGTCCAAAACATTGAGTGATATGTGCAATGGAAAGTAAAGAGCACTGTAATTCTGGAGCTTAGAACACATTGAGTATCATGTAAAAGCAAAGCAAAAGACATAGAAAATGCATTCACTCAACAAGTGGGACATTTATTAATTATGTGTTCTCTTTTTTAAAGGTCCTTCAATTTTTATGGAGAAGTGTTTCATTGTTATTGGGACCTTAGGGCGAGCATCTATATTTTTTTTTATGGATTTTCTATTTTTCCAGCTACAACACTTATGGAACTTATTCCCTTCTTCCCATGAAAAGAGGTACAATCCCTTCTTGGGGTCAATAATCCCAAAAACAAAAAGTATGATGAGATGAAAGGGAAGAAGTGTGGAAAGTGGTAAGTATGGATTGGAATGGTACAATGACCCTTCAAGGAGACCCCCTAGTGTCAAACCTTTTCCTAAGGGTTACCTACTTACTAGGAAACCATGTCAACCACTAAGGCGAAATGATGCAAAAGGTATAATTTACAAGAAAATGTTTTCATAATCAAGAAAGGACTCTTTGCAACATGCTCAAATGCTTCAATTATTAAAATGGTAGTTACCATGAGACCATAATTGTTACCTCATGAAGCAACACGTGTTGTCCTCTCTGGGCCAAGCTAGTGTGGTGGACATTGTTGCTATCGATCGATGGTGATGTGTGGAAAGAGGAGGGGCTCTTTTTACTCATATGGATCTCGACACTCCATGCCTTCAACCTATGTGCCTTAAGGCATCATCTCCTTAGTTACCCCTAGGCATGGGGGATAACACTTACTATTTGAAATAGTTGGTTCATGAGAACGTTATCTCTCTTGAATATTGTAGAAAATATGATCAGGTTTTTGATATATTCACCAAATCTTTAGTTGAAGCTAGATTTATCAAGCTCCATATGATGTTTGGGCTTCAAGAAGCTACAATTGTGGGGGGTGTCAAGATGACGTAATTTCACCTCCTGAATCTCTAGAGATGTGTGATGATGGGGAGGTGTTGGAACATGAATCATTGATGGTTCATCACACATATTTTATATTCAAGCGGTCGGACAATTGACCTACATCTAGATACAATCAGTCAGGTAGTCAACCAGATCTCTACACTAGTCGGTCAAGTAGTCGACACACCCATCGATAAAATAGTCGATTAGCAGTTGAATATAGTCGGGTGGTTAATCGGCCAACCCAACAATCGACTACAATTTGGATGCATAGGTGGTCGAGTCGAGCATCCTTGTCAAGATGAATTGACAGCGTGGATTTGATAGAGTCAACTCTAACAATGGATGGTTACATGTGGGCAAGATCTTCTACAATTTATGGAAGTTGATTAGATCTTGAGGCTATAAATAACAAACCCCTTTGTTCATTATCATCATGGTGATCAAACAATGAAGTTGATATCATATGGAAATAACAAGATGTAATATGCATTGACATGTTCTGATCACAATGTGTTTGCTCAAATATTATAACAGTGTCTTTAGACACCACCTTTTGTCTTTAAAATTTATTATCCATGTTCGATTATCTATATAATTGTCTATCTATTTCATTATAGGTTCCACTCCTTTCCCAACACACTCAACTACAAATGTTTTAAACCTCACATTTATCTAATAAATGGATAAAATGTACATCATAAAATAACCTTCAATTATACCTTTTAATAGTGTACAACTATACAATGTATATTGATGCAATGAATTAAGCATTAACTAAAATACCAAATGGATAAAATGTACATCATACAATAGCTTTCACTTGTACCTTTTACTAGTGTACAACTATACAATGTATATTTATGCCATGGGTTAAGCATGAACTAAAATACCTTTTTTATTCATATTTTTTTCCCTTTTGTGTTCTTTCCAAACCCGAACTTCAAGCTCTTACTATCAAATTGGAGGGGATACAATTGTCTCTGTATCCCCTCCTGCTGCCTTTCTAGCTACCTTTTACTGCATTGGTAGCAACAACGGATCCATTCCAACATGTTTTACATGCAAGTTCACTATGATAAAAAAGGATTTTCATTCATTCATAATACGTTTTATGGTTTTTCCAAGATATATAAATGTATCCAAAATGTCAAAAATACAATCCTAATAACAAATCAGTGGATTTTTTTTAATTTATTAAATAATTCTAATAAAAATAATTTATTAAATAATTTCAATAAAAATAAAATATTTTAGTTCACACTTTTATATCACCCCAACCCATATAAACTACCAACAAATACACCCACTTTAAAAAATACTAAATTAACTATGTGCTTAACTACAATCCCCCCAACATCAACATTATATAAAAGTTAAAAATAAAAAAAATCACTCCAAAACAAAAATATTCTATTATACCCAAAAATCCAAAAAACACATTTATTAAACAAACAATGTTTAATCTTTACATTATTCATTTTTATATTCCCCTTTAAAATGTTAATCAAAACAAAACAACAACAAAAATATTCAATTATACCCCAAAAAATCCAAAAAAACACATTAATTAATATTGAATTTTGATTCTATTTTTTTAAAATTTATTGTTATAAATTTTATTGATTTAAATAATATAAATAATACTTATTAACGTATTGAATTTTGATTCTATTTTTTTATAAATTTATTATTATAAATTTTATTTATTTAAATAATATAAAATAAGACAATATAAAATTAAAATATTATGAATTGATAATATATCTTTTTATATTAAAAATAATAATATAAATTTTAAGTCTTCTAGATGTAGGATAATCGGTGATGGAGTGTGTTGTTAAAGCACTCCATGATGTTAAAGTCACCGGTTTGAAACTCGTGCAACAAAAAAATAACTCATGTTAAGAGTTGGTGTGGTTCAGGCCAGGTGCAATCCCCGAGTGATTTTGATGGCTTAGATGCCCCTGAGTCGCAGTTTCTCAAGCCACAAAAAAAATATAATATAAATTTAAAAGTTTATAAAATTATAAATTAAATATTAAACAAATTAATAAATAGTTAATTTCTTATTTTAAATATTTTTTTAAAAACAAGAATATAATATATTACCCTTTTCCATTTAAAAAGGAATAAATTAAATTAATCAACGTAGCAAAAGTAAACAAGTGTTGCATGGAAGCGTAGTCCCTGTCGGGTTGAATTGGAAATAAATGCACAGGGATGGGGAAAAAGTAGCGGAAGCAAATGGAAACTGCAGCGGAGATGTGGCAAGCAACATGAAACACATGTGGTATCCATGCAGTAAATGACACATGGCCTCTAGAGTCCCATTTATTTTTTGAAACTATATAATCCATCTTGCTATGTTTGAAATTTTCATTCTTTCCAGTAGAGTGACTTTCTATGTTCAAAATTCAGTTCCTACCTTGCATGTTTTATCTCTTCAATGTATACTTTCAACTAGTTAGAGTTAAGTACAATTTCCATAAACCATCTGGCTTGTATGGCTCTATAAGTGTCAAGACAAAAAAAATTATATGCATAACAGGAGAAAAAGATATGCATGGGAAAAAGATAACTAAAATTAAATAAACACAATTTCTTGACATTCAACATAATTGAAGATAAAAATTTATGAGCACATAAATATAAAAGGAGATAAAAAATAGTTTTAGTTGGAATATATCAAAAAATAATATTGTTTGTTACATATTCCTGGAAATTTAAATGCGTTTTTCATATAGACTGGGATTGGGGCTTTCTCAGACCATAAGAGAAATATGTACAAGAAATAGGACTATGGAAAGAAGAAGTGGGTGACGGTAGTGTGTAATACCTGGAAAGAAGAAATTGGAAGGTATCAGTCTTTGGCTAGACATTTCAATTTAAAAAGGTGGAATAATTGGATTGATAGAAAAAGCAAGATGTGATCAGTATAGACTTACAATGATGGTACCTATCACCCCTTTTTCTATTTTCTTTTTTATGCCTTTTATCACTGTCGTCAATGGCCACTAGAATCGTGCCAACTGCCTGTTGCCTTTCGTCGACGACCCACTTCAATTCCCTTTCGACCCATTCTTCAATGTAGCTTCTCAAGGGGGCAACGTTGATCTCATTTTTAGATTTTTATGTTGAAAAATTCATTTTCTAATTCCCTTAGAGTGATAGAAAGATTGCACAGAGCCTGATAAATGTCTTCTTTATGTACCGAATAGTTGACTAGCTAGTTGTCCACGTCATCTTCACCATATTCAAGGATGTTGTAAAAATTTTCTAAAGACAATGCCTTAAAAATATCAACTTGTTTATTGAAGTCTTTCTTACTTAAGGGAAAGGAGTTGACGATTAACTTGGGGTCTTGGACCTTGTTGGTCCTTCCGGATAAGTCTATTTCAGTCATCTTTGTGAATAATTTTTCTTTCTTTGATATTGCTTGCTCACATGATTGGACAATGATATGCAGGTTCTTCACTTTCTCTTTCGAGCATGCATTTAATTGAGTGATCTGGTTTTTGGAGGCAATATCTTGTTGTCTTCTTCTCATTTATGTCATGTTGTTGACATGGATGCCAAAAGGGATGACCATGTCTAAATATAAACATTATACATTTTTTCAATCCTCTTTCAAATGGTCGAGCAAAGTATGTGCCCTCGTTCCAAGGGAAGCCATGTTTTGTGATGCTTCCCAGGCCTCATTAATCAGTTCCATTCTTTTTCTCATATTATTATCCACATATCCTCTACACGATGCGAGGAGGCTAGAGGATCCTTTTAATTTGGCTGCAGGGGTGGCAGGCATGAATATTACTAAAGTATTCACAAGAAATGGCATAGGAATCAAATATTCCTCCAATTCCTTGACTCGGTCCTTCAGTTTGGAATTCTCAGCCTCAATGCCTCCAATGGAATCATTAAGAGAATCTTTGGTTTCTCTGTGAAGTCGAGATATTTGGGACGACCACATGTTCGCAAGGTTATCCTTTGAACGAGGTTTTCCTTTCTTATTTTTTACATCTCTCTTTTCAATAATTAATTTTTTAGACTCGTTGTCAAAAACAACGTTCTAGAATATGAAGGATTCATCTTCATAAAAAAATTTAGTATCAACTATGTCCATTGGGCGAGTATGCTAGATCACATCTTTCGACTGATCAAGGTTACGGAATACCTATCCAAATCAGTCTCAAGTTCCATGTTCTCACTCTCAATTTCGGGCTCTTTTTCCTTCCCTACAATCTTTTTTCTCTTCTTCTCCACAGGAAGCTTGTGAGAACTATCAATTTTAGGGTGAGGAGGGTTTTTATCTCCTCCTCCGTTTGAAGAACTCTGGGTTTATTTCTTACTCTGGTGGGTCATTGGAGTGATGCTCCGGGATGTCGTACATTTGGGAGTGTTATCCAACGATTGAACACTCTTATCACCTGGGCCTTTTCCCTGTTGCTTTTACAATTCAGTGGTACTTTGCAATGTGTCTAGGTCACCAACATCAGAAGCATGAGTGTTGTCACAAGTGTCTTTGTTTTCACTCAAGTGTTTCTGGAAAAAAGAATTGTTGAGGCCAACTGTAAGTAAATGTTCTAAATTTTTTTTATTAGGGTCGAATCCTGTTATCTTTTCAACATATCTTAGGTTCAAGTTGTTGAAATGGGCTGTGAATTTGTCAATTTTTTTGATGTTCCTCAACATGAAGTCCCCAACTTTCCAAGGCAGAGGAATGAATTGTTTTCTTCTCTTCTCATGGAATAGATGCAACCAATATTTGTATTTTCTTGATATCTCTGTAACAAACATTTTTTCCATAATGTAACATGGAAGGAGAGAAGGTTTTTCCTTGGAGCCAAAAATCATTATCACACTATAATTATCCATTGGTTCAAGTGCCCCCTTCCTATCTAAAAACTTGGTTGCCTAGTAAGATATGTGGGGAGCATCTTCTCCTAATAACAAAGCTTTGAAAACAAATACAAAGTCATTAAAAACCTCATAAAAATAGTGGGAGGCCTTATGCTTCCACAAGGCCCAGTACCAGAAGGTTAATGGGTCGAATTCCTAGTTCACCTTCTTGGACAGAGACAGTTTTGGAAACTGATAGCAATGCACTATCACAAAAACCAAGTAGGATGACATATAAAATTTCTTGTCCTTTTTGAATCTTGACAATTGGGAACAGATTTCATGGGAAATTTGTTTCCCCCAATAAAAAATGGCTTGTTCCTTGATTGTGAAATACAAAATATAAAGAACCATGTGGGAAATAGTTGTTGTGGATTCCTGTCCCATTATTCTTGTAAACAACTAGGCAATTTCCTAGATGGATTTCTAAATGAACTAAACTACAAGTTTGTGATATCTTCAAAACTTAGATTGAGGCATGAGGACAACCATTGGAAAGTTGTTCGAAAATGAATTCATTTAAGGCATCCTACTTGGGAGTAAAGCATTAATATTCTTCATATTTTAAAATGAAGAATGACCTGTAATATAATTAATGAATATTTTGCAAAATGCTTAATTCTAACAGAAAACTTATTGCATGCACATTCTTGCAGAATTAGAGATTCAAAAAGGCATACTTTAACTCCTACATGAGAACTAGAGACATGGAGGATGGTTAAGGGTTTTACATCCATGACGAAGACATTAGAGGTATGGATACCAACATGGGTAGTGTTGAAACTGAGTATAATGGGAGAAGAGAGAGGGAGGAGCATGTAACTATGAGAATCTTTCCAAAAGAAGTACAAAGACATAGGACCAATAATGAGAGGATATTGAAGGCTTAATAAGAGATGCTTCAAATCCTAAATATGCTACAGAAGCAAGTTAACAAGGACTTTGGCACCAGACAAGCAACTAGTTCTAGACAAATATCAACATCAAGATCTCTTAGAAAGAGAGAAGATCATGGGAATGATATGCAATCAAGGAGCATGAGCAGGTACCATCCTTCCCCAAGGAATTCCACCTGAAGAACTCATGCAAGATCAAGTCCAGAAAATAGTCTTAGTGTGTCTCCTATTCATAGGAAAAGGAGGAGACCCGAGGTAGACATCTTGCAGGGTGAACTCAAGAAGATCAATCCACCTACTTTCAATGGTGAACACCAAAAAGGTGAAGAGGGTGAGGATTTGTTGTTGTAAATGAAGAAATATTTCCAACTGCATGATTACCCCTCCTGGGTAGAGGCTAGAATTTTCACCTACCATTTGTAAGGAATGTTAGCCATGTGGTGGGATCAACTTAATCAAGCCAAGAGCCTTGATGAGAATAAGATATCATGGAGGCATTTCAAGGGATATTTCCAAGAGATATATATTCCAAACATTACTATGAAATAAATATGAAAGAGTTCTTTGATCTCAAGTTGGAAACCATGACAATGGAGGAATATGAGAAGTGGTTCTTTGAATTGTTGAAGTATATTGACTTCATCAAGGATAAGAAGGTCAAAATCCAAAGGTTTCTAAGTGGGTTACCCTCCTTCTATAGTTAAAATATACAATATTATAACCCCAAAACCTTGGAGGATACCATAAGGAGAGAAAGACATCTATATGAGCAGAGAAAAGGAAGGCCAATTTTCCAAAAAGCCTAGAATGACAAGATGAAAGGGAAAAAGGATCAAAGGAAGAAAGGTTTTAATCCACCCTTTTTCAAGAATAATTCCCAAGCAAATCAACAAGGTCAAGTCACCCAAAATGAACACAAGACTGCAGATTCATTTGGAAAAAGGCCAAGGAAACAACCAATGCAATGTTGGGGATGTGAGGGAAAT
Source organism: Picea glauca (assembly GCA_000966675.3). NCBI lineage: Eukaryota > Viridiplantae > Streptophyta > Pinopsida > Pinales > Pinaceae > Picea > Picea glauca. Next base: position 142,927 of record JZKD02S0075651.1, read on the forward strand.
AGTTTATATAAGGACTTCACTCACAAAGGAGAAAGAATGAGGACTGCCCACAACATTCAAGAGGCCAAAACAGTGGAAGACATGGGTGTTGAAATTACTAAGACA
>JZKD02S0075651.1:148659-163717 GCA_000966675.3 Picea glauca
TTTCATATGCAGTTAAAGTTCCTAGAAGTTGATCAATGGACAGAGTTTTGAGATCATTTAATTCTTCTATTGCAGAGACTTTTGGATTAAATTTATCAGGCAGAGATCTTAAAATATTATGAACTAAGAGTGAGTCGTCAAACTTCTCACCAAGACCCTTCATGGCATTCACAAGTTCTTCAAATCTTAAAAAATACTTGCTAATTGTTTCACGTTCATTCATCTTTAGTTGTTCAAATTTCAATCTGTATGTTTGAAGTTTGACATCTTTTACTTTCTCATTTCCTTCATAACTGCTAATAAGTTTATCCCATATTGCTTTGGCAGTTTCAAGATGAATCACCTTTACAAACTCAGCTTCAACAAGACCATTCAAGATAGCATTCATTCCCTTAGCATTAAAACTAAACTCTAACTTATCGTCCTTGGAGGCTAGCACAACGGGCTTTGTATATCCAGTCTCTACTACATCCCAAACATCAGCACCCAAGGCCATTAAATATGTTCTAATTCTAATCTTCCAGAAGGAAAAAATTGTTCTGTCAAATAGAGGGGGCTTAGAGGCTAAAGTCCCTTCATGACTTGTCATGTTTAAGCTTACAGATCTACCTTTGAATAAAAGGAACCCGCTCTGATACCAATTGTTGAAATTACTAAGACAACTGAGAGGGGGGGGGGTGAATCAGTTGTTATTGTGCTTAAACAATTTTAAGTCTATTAATACATTCTTAATCTTTCTTCAAGTGATCATCACCATTATACAACATATGGACAATAAAAGTAATGAGCATTAGTCACACATAAGGTATACACAAAGATAGATTTTCACGAGGAAACCCATAAAGGGAGAAAACCCCTTCTTCTTTGAAATGATAGGCAGTCTTTTAAGTTCTGTACATCATCTATAATTGAGCACCAACTCAATGTGAGGCTTCTACCTCTGTTTTACAATCTACAACTTGTTTGAGAGCACCGACTCTCTTGTTTCTCTAGCACCCACTAGAAGGAAGCACCAACTCCCCTGATGTTCTAGCACCAACTAGATGGAGGCACCAACTTCCAGTTGCATAGGCTCCAACCTGTATAACAGAGAACACTTGTTCTCCCTTGCACCACCCTGCCACCCTAGAATATAAATGAATAAATAAACAACCAACTACACAGATAAATCGATTCTTACCACATCTTCTTTGTTCTGTAAATCTGGGCTTCTTCTAACTGTTCTACAATTCTTCTCTTCCTTTGTCGGTTCTGCAACTCTACTCTGCTTCAACTTGTTCTGTCATTCTACTCTTTTTTAAGTCTTTTCTTCATCTATTACTCCTCTCTAAGTTTTATATCACACTGTGCACATTTTCAGTTTCATACTGCGCATATTTTCAGTCTCACACTGTGCTTCCTGTGATTTTCCCTTTCTTACAGTTTAATTCATTTTTCATCCAGAATGACCAACCACACACAGTCTATATCTTTTACTTTTATGCACCACACACACAGTAGTTACACTTCACATCTTCTTAGGCAAAAGAAAACTGTCTAAGCCACTGAAACACCAACCGATCAGGAATCATGAATCAACTTTCTGGGGACATAACTTTGGCATACGATCTCCATTTGGGATGAATGATAACTCGTTGGAAAGGTATTGTCAAGGAGAATAATTTTAGGGGATCAGTTCCCCCAGAAAACTTTATTTAGTCCCTCAAAATGGTCCCAAAATTTTAGAAACCAAAAAACTACTAAAAATAGTAAGTTGCCAGAAGATTGTTTTGATCTAGTTGGAATAGGAAGGTGGCCACCGATATCCACCTGGATCAATCCTCCCTCCTTAGGTAGAAATGGTATCCATTGAGTTGAGTTCCCAGGGGAGAGGGAAGAGCGTTTGTTGAATCTTCATCTTGATGAGCTGCTTGCCTTGCTGGAGAAGTTGTGTTTCTTAGCTTGTTGAAGGTTTCCACTAACCTGTGGCTGGAAGGGTTGGACCTTTTTAACCAGTATGGGTACATGAGATGAATGTGTGCAAAAATAATCCTTGCATTTTTCTTCAATTTTTTCGACCTTCTTCTACTAGATAGAAGGCGCTTGGACTGAGGTTGTAGTGGTTGCAGTGTTCTTCTGTTCACCTTTTGAATAGACTGTGAAGAAGCTGAATTTTGTACAATGAGATACTACCTTGCGGCACTGTTTAGGTGGGAAAGTAATTGGAACTACCTCTGGTATCCTGTACAGATGACCCTGGATTTGTCGCTCAAAACTGTACAGATGACCCTGGACCTCGTTGGGAACATGCACTGAAAAACGATCAAGAGCAACGTGCTTTGATACCAATGATCCAAATTATTTTTGGCACAAAATGAGAGAGGATATATAACATATAAATATACTGATATATTTCAAGAGATACAATAACATAATAGAGATATATTGGATATATAGAAAGAGGCATATATATAAATTAATGCACAATTTCTATTAATAACCGAATTGTACAAAATTGTAGAAATAGAGAGTGAAAGACTCGCTAGAATGGTGTAAGCTTATCTCTGAGAAGATATGTGATGGATAATCGTATTCTCAATAACATGATTAAAATGAGGCTCTAAATTCCTTTTTGACATAAATAAAATCCAAAACCCTAACCCCGGAAGATGAAAAGTCAACAGTTTTGTGGACCCCATTTTGGGTTGTTTGGTGTATCAACTACCTAGGGGCATAACTTTGGCATACAATCTCTGTTTGGGGTGCATGATAGCTCATTGGAAAGGTGTCGTCAAGGAGATTCATTTTTGGGGCTCAATGAGGACTTGTGTCTCTCATTAAGGTGCTCGATCTTGAAAAAAAATTCATTTAGGCCCTCAAAATGGCCCCGAAAGTTTAGGAACCGAAAACTACTAAAACTAGTAAGTTGTCATAAGACTGTTTTGAGTCAATTGAATAGGTGGGTGGCCACTGATATCCATTTTTATCAATCCTCCCTCCTTAGGAAGAAATTTTCTCCATTGCATTGAATGCCCAGGGGAGAAGGAAGATCATTTGCTAAATTTGCATCTTGATGAGTTGTTTGCCTTGTTGGAGAAGTTGCGTTGCTTAACTTGTTGAAGGTTTTCATGAACCCGTGGATGGATGGGTTGGACAATTTTAACCATTCTGGCTGCATGAGATGACTGTTTGTAGAAGGAATTATTGCGCTTTTCTTCAATCTTGTCGACTTGCTTCTGCTAGATAGAAGGTGCTTAGACTAAGGCTACAGTGGTTCCAATGTTCTTATGTTCACCTTTTGAAAAAATTGTGAATAAGTTGAATTTTTTAGTATGAGATACTACCTTGCAACACTATTTAGGTGTGACAATAGTTGGAACTACCTCTGGTATCATGTAGAGATGAAACCCTAGTGTAATAATGACACTATGGGGTCGAGACTCAACAGATTAACAGAATCTTTTGCTCTATTTTTTTTTCTTCTAGTCATGGAGGGTTTCTTGGGAATGTGAGAGTGATTTCCCTCAAGAGAGACAAGATTGAGACTCGAATTTATATACTCATACCTCTTCGGGGATATGCACTGATAAATGATCAAGAGCAACATGTTCTGATACCACTGATCCATATTATTTTCAGCACAAAATGAGAGCAGAGATATAACACATAAATATAAATAGAAAGAGAGCCAATAATATAAAAGATATATATTGGATATATAACAAGAGGCATAGATATACAGTAATACACAATTTCTATTAATGAGGGAAATGTACAAAACTGTAGAAATACAAAGTGAAAGACTAGCTAAAATGGTGGAAGCTTATCTCTGAGAAGAGATGTGAAGACTACTCACATTCGTGAGAGGATGATTACAATGAGGCTCTAAATTCCTTGTCAACATAAATAAAATCCAAAACCCTAACACCAGAAGATGAAAAGCTAACAATTTTGTAGACCCCGTTTTGGGTAGTTTGGTGTATTAACTTCCTAAGGGCGTAACTTTGGCATATGATATTTTTTTGGGGTGCACGATAGATCGTTGGAAATTTATCGTCGAGGAGATTCATTTTGGTAGATCAATGAGAGCCTTGAGATAACATTAATGTTCTCTTTCCTAAAAAACTTCATTTAGGCCCTCAAAATGGCCCCGGAAGTTCAAGAACCAAAAAACTACAAAAAATAGTAAGTTGCCACTAGACTATTTTGAGCCAATTGGAATAGGTGGTGGCCATTGATATCCACCTGGATCAATCCTCCCTCCATAGGAAGCAATGATATCCATTGTGTTGAGTGCTCAGGGGAGAGGGAAGAGCATTTGTTGAATCTTCATCTTGATGCCTTACTGGATAGGCTATGTTGCTTAGCTTGTTGAAGGTTATCACAAACCTATGGATGGAAGCGTTGGACCTTTTTAACTAGTCTGGCTACATGATATGATTATGTGAAAAATGAATCCTTGTGCTTTTCTTCAATCTTGTTGACCTGATTCTACTGGACAGAAGGTGCTTGGACCAAGGTTGCAGTGGTTGCGGTGTTCTTCAGTTCAACTTTTGAATAGACCGTGAAGAAGATGAATTTTGTAGTATGAGATACTAACTTGTGGATTTTTTTAGGTGGGACAGTAGTTGGAACTACCTCTGGTATCCTATAGATATGACCCCCCAGAGTAACAATGACACTACAGGGTCAAGACTCACAAATAACATGGTGCTTCCTCATATATGGCTGGCCCAACAGAGCATCACAAAAATCCAGTGGGTAAACATCACATAATACCTCATCCTTGAAGGATTAGATGTCGTATGACAATCGACACTGCTGGCTGAAACGAAGGTCTCATCACCAGTGAAGCCACCCAATGTTGTATGGTTGTGGGTGTGGTGTTGTTGACAATCCAAATTTTTTGATGACCTCTGTTGAGATGAGTTTCATATGGCTTTCGCTATCAACAATAAAATGCAACGGGGTCCCCTTCACCCACATTTGTGAATGAAAAATGTGCTCCCCCTCTTCAAGATCTGTTGTTTCTTCTGGTTGAATTTTTGCGGTCACGATAGTAGCAGTGGGGTCTGCATTGATGATCTATCTTCTACCATTATTTTCTAAATCAGGGTTTGATTCCTTGTCTTTGATCTCGGCCACCAATGATTGTTTTGAGTGACACTCCTCGGTGTGTGCCAGGGGATTTTGTGGAAATCACACCATTTTCCAGTGTCCTTCTTCGTCTTCCCGTGACCCTTCTTTTCCTTTGTCTTGGATTGGTTTTCAAGAGGATTTTTGTTGGGGTTGTATTTATCATACCTTGGTTGTTGCAGATTTGTAGACCCAAACTACCATTTGTTCTGGTGCTTAAATTTTTGCTCGATTTTAACATTATATTGATAAGCAGTACCCAATGATGAGATGTCTAGAAAATCCATTTCAGTTTGAATGGATCTGTGTAGAGCCCCATGGTATTTCATAACCAAATGTCACTCGAAGTCTTTGACACCCAACTTGGTGCACAAGGTATGGAAGGTATTGGTGAACTCTGGCACAGCTTGGCCCTTCTCTTGCTATAGTGTGTTCCATTTCATGTATGGGTCATCATAATTACAAACAGGGTAATATTGTTCCATGAATGCATCCACAAAAAAATCCCAAGTGGGCCCGACCCCATATATTCTAGACTCCTCTGTGGAACTTTTCTCCCAGTAATTTTCCCACCAATTTTTGACATGAGGAGATCCTTAAGGATTGAAAAGGTGATCTTTTCCTTGTCGGAGAAATTGTGAACAAAGAAATAAACTTCTAGCAGATTTAACCATTTTTTTAGGGCATCTGCATCTATCTATCCTTCAAATACAGGAATATCAAAATTAACTTGTACCGTGAATGGAGAGATGCCTCAAAAGTGGCCTCTTGATGAAGATTCATCTTTTGTTATTAGCAGGTGCTGAAGGATGTGGGAAAAATTTTCCATCATTTCATCCCTCTGTCGTGTGAGAGCTTGCTCAAGAAACAAATTAATAGAATATTATGCTCCATCATTTTTATTTTCTTCCTCCATGGAGGGTTTCTTGGGAATGCGAGAGATATTTTCCTCAAGAGATACAACCTTGAGATGTAACTTTCTATACTCTGACCTTGTTGGGGACATGCATTGGAAAACGATCAAGAGAAACCTACTCTGATACCACTGATCCAGATTATTTTTGACACAAAATGAGAGCGGAGATATAACATAGAAATATAAAGAGATATTACAAGGGAGGCAATAATATAGCAGAGATATATCAGATATATAACAAGAGGCACATACATACAGTAATATAGAATTTCTATTAATGAGAGAAATGTACAAAACTGTAGAAATATAGAGTGAAAGACTCGCTAGAATGGTGACAACTTATCTCTGAGAAGAGATGTGACAGATACTTGCATTCTCAAGAAGATGATTACAGTGAGGCTCTAAATTCCTTTTTAACATAAATAAAATCCAAAACCCTAACCCCGGAAGATGAAAAAACAACAGTTTTGTCGACCCCGTTTTGGGTAGTTTGGTGTATCAACTTCCGGGGGACGTAACTTTGGCATACGATCTCCATTTGAGGCACATGATAGCTCATTAGAAATGTATCATCGAGGATATTCATTTCTAGGGCTCAAGGAGAGCCTTTGGATATCGTTGAGGTGCTCTATCCCCCAAAAAACTTCATTTAGGCCCTCAAAATGACCCTGGAAGTTCGAGAATCGAAAAACCGCTAAAAATAGTAAGTTGCCAAAAGATTGTTTTGAGCTAGTTGGAATAGGTGGGTGGCCTCCGATATCCACTTGGATCAATATTGCCTCCTTAGGAAGAAATGGTCTCCATTGTGTTGAGTTATTAGGGGAGAAGGAAGACGTTTTTTGAATCTCCATATTGATAAGTTGCTTGCCTTGCTGGAGAAGTTGCAATGCTTAGCTTGTTAAAGGTTGTCATGAACCTATGGCTAGAAGGGTTAGACCCTTTTAACCAGTCTAGCTACATGAGATGACTATGTGCAGAAGGAATCCTTGTGCTTTTCTTCAATCTTGTCGACCTCCTTGTACTATATAAAAGGTGCTTTGCCTGAGGCTATAGTGGTTGCGGTGTTCTTTTGTTCACCTTTTGAATAGACTATGAAGAACTTGAATTTTCTAGGATGAGATAATACCTTACAACACTGTTTAAGTGGGACAGTAGTTGGAAATACCTCTGGTATCCTATAGAGATGACCCCATAGAGCAACAATGACACTACGGGGTCGATACTCATAAATAGCATGGGGCTTCCACATATATGGCTGGCCCAAAACAACATCACATAAATCCAGTGGCGAAACATCACATAATACCTCATCCTTGAAGGGTTGGATGTCGTATGACAATCAACACTGTTGGCTGACACAAAGGTCTCATCCCTGACAAAGCCACCTAATGTTGTATGGATGCAGGTGTGGTGTTGTTGACAATCCCAATTGTTTGACAACCTCTAGTGAGATGAGGTTTGTCTTTCTTCCACTTTCAACAATAAAATGCAGTGAGGTCCCCTTTACCCATATATTTGAATGAAAAAGGCATTCCCCCTCTTCAAGATATGTTGTTTCTTCTGGTTGAATTGTTGTTTGTTCTGTGTTGATGATCTGTCTTCTACCAGTATTTTCTTAATCATATTCTGAATCAGGGTTCAGCTCCTTGTCTTTGATCTCAGTCACCAATGATTGTTTTGAGTGACACTCATCGGTGTTGTGCTAGGGGATTTTGTGGAAATCACACCATTTCCCAGTGTACTTCTTCATCTTCTTGTGACCCTTCCTTTCCTATGGCTTGGACTGGTTTTCAGGAGGTTGTTTGTTAGGATTGTCTTTATCATACTTTTTTTGTTGCAAATTTGAAAAACCAAACTCCCATTTGTTCTGGTGGTTAAATTTCTACTCGATTTTAACAACATATTGATAAAAAAACCTAGTGATGAGATGTCCATAAAATCCATTTATGTTTGGATGTATTTGTGTAGAGCCCCATGGTATTTTAGAACCAAATGTCGCTCAAAATCTTTGATACCCAACTTGGTGCGCAAGGTATGGAAGGTATTGGTGAACTCTGGAACTCCCTATCCCCTCTCTTTCCATAGTGTGATCCATTTCATGTATGGATCATCATAGTTACCAATGGGGTAATATTGTTCCTTGACCACATCCACAAAAAAATCCCAAGTTGCCTCGTCCCCATATATTCCAGACTCCTCTCTGGAACTTTTCTCCCAGTAAGTTTCCCACCAATGTTTGACATGGGGGAGATCCTTAAGGAGTGCGAAGGTGATCTTTTCCTTGTCAGAGAAATTATGAACAAAGAAATAACCTTCTAGCATATTTAACCATTTTTCTAGGGCATCCGCATCTATTTGTCCTTCAAATACGAGAATATCAAAATTAACTTGTACCTTGAAAGGCGAGATTCCTCCAAAGTGGCCACTTTATGAAGACGTTCATGTTGTTATCAACAGACATTGAAGGATGTGGGAAAATTTCTCCATCATTTCATCCCTCTGTCGCGTGAGAGCTTTCTCAAGCACCAGATTAATAAAATCTTCTACTCTGTCGATTTTGTTTTCTTCCACGATGGAGGATTTCTTGGGTGTGCGAGAGAGATTTTCCTCAAGAGAGATAATATCGATACATGACTTTCTATACTCAAACCTCGTTGGGGAAATGAACTTAAAAACAATCAAGAGTAGCCCGCTCTGATACCACCGATACTGATTATTTTTGGCATCAAATGAGAGCAGATATATAACATAGAAATATACAGATATAATGCAAGATAACCAATAATATAAAAGAGATATATCAGATATATAACAAGAGGCACAGATATATAGTAATACACAATTTCTATTAATGAATGAAATGTACAAAACTGTAGAAATACAAAGTGAAAGACTCGCTAGAATGGTTACAGATTATCTCTGAGAAGAGATGTGATGGCTACTCGCATTTGCAAGAAGATAATTACAATGAGGTTCTAAATTCCTTTTTAACATAAATAAAATCCAAAACCCTAACCCTGGAAGATGAAAAGCCAACATTTTTGTGGCACCTATTTTGGGTAGTTTGGTGTATCAACTTCTTGAGGGCGTAACTTTGGCATATGATCTCCATTTGGGGTGCACAATATCTCGTTGGAAAGTTATCGTTGAGGAGATTCATTTTGGGGGATCAATGATATCCTATGGATATCATCGAGGTGCTTGATCCTAAAAAAGAACTTCATTTAGGCCCTCAAAATGGCCCAAAAGTTTAGGAACTAAAAAACTGCTAAAAATAGTAAGTTTCCAGAACACTGTTTTGAGCTAGTTGGAATAGGTAGGTGGCCACTGATATTCGCTTGGATCAGCCACATGGCACTCTCTATTTTCTCCACCTATCTACATAATCAACACGTGTGACAATTACCACCTATCCACCACGTCACCACCTGATTGTACATGTACGAATCTATAATGTCACTTCCAACTAGACCTTCCACGTCATCGTACGAATGACATGTGGCACTTTTCATTGGTCCAATTGGGTGCCAAAATTCCAAATCTGAGTGACATATGGAAATATCTCATGCTTCCACATCAGCATGTTGATGGCATGCTGACATCATCATGTGCCCTGTCAGTTTTATGGATGGCCATGTGGAAGCTTGTGTGTCTGCGACATGGCACCCCCTATTTGACTTTTTCTTTGTTTTACCGGAAATTTGAATGGCCATAGATTTCTCATACGATTTTTATTTGAGGAAATTCATGCGTCGTTGACAATATTTCATTCAGATCTATGCAATGGAGTCATTTTCAAGAGCATTTAAAATGATCAGTTTTTTAGTGTTCTAGATCCTCCTGGATCACCTCTCCACTAAAGAAATTTTGGACCTCCAAAAGTATGGATTATTCAAAAATGAATTCAGGATATTGTCACCTCACTTGTTCAGTATCATACATCCTTCCTTCTTGTATAATCATCACTTGAATCATGAAAACAATAATGAATACTGAAACAACATTGTTGACCAAGTTAACCAGTCCCTTAAATTCACAAACCTCGCCATTCATTGTTGCAATAGCTAACCATACTCCATTGATTAATAATAAAAATAAGATAATGACATCATTGAAATATAATGATTCATTAAAACACTTCTCGGATGAAGAAGAAGATAATTTTGTAAGAAAATTGAAGAGGGGCTCTCGAAAATATAAAGGTATGTTACCATTTAAATACTTTCATTATGGTAAAGTTGTTCATTTTGCTTCCAAATGTCCTTCCAAAAGAAATAACACTAATGAAAAGGAAAGAAAAGGAAAGAAAAGGAAAGAATAAACCTAACAATTTTTAAAAGTCTTTTAAAAGGAATAGTTTTTATTCAAAGGAGGATAGCAACAACTCTAACGAAGAAGAAGATGAACCAGATCTAATTCAGGATGAAAAACTTCTCGTGGATTTGGAAAAACACAAATCAGATCAAATAGACACATAAGAGTGTGAAACTGTAGTAGAAATGGAAGGAGAACTCATTAGTGCTCTGGAGGAAATTTCCTAACTCAAGAAAAAGAATGGGTGCAGGTATACAAAGACAAATATAATAAGGTCAGTGAAGAAATAGTCATCTTAAAAACTTAGCTAGAGGAATCTAAAGGAAAGGAAGAAGTATTGATAAATCAGATAAAATAAAAGGAGAATATTTGTGAGAAAATAGAAGCATAAATAGTTGTCTTAAGAAAATATCTAGAGAAATATGAGACTCAAATAAAATTCATAAAAGGATTTGAAACTCTAGGTAACATTCTAAGAAATTAGAGATCACCAGATGACAATACAGGGCTAGGATATAAGGAAAGTATGAAAACTTTCAAAGGTGAGTCAAGCACTAGCATGTCAACCAGTGAGGATCCTACAAGTTTTTCAAATGCTCTCAAGGGAAGCAATAGTCAGTCTAACAAAGAAAAAGATGAAAAGAAAAAGAAGACAAAATTTTATCAAGCCTATTACGAAGCAAGGAAGCAACACGTGCATGAATATTATCAAGTAAGCAGACAAAGATCAATTCCCACAAGTAATTTTTTTGTTCCAAGGCATCCAATTGTTTTCTATAGATATTGTTTCTCTTGTGGAAATTTTGGACATAAGGTTGTAAGTTGCAGATTTTTGGGATATAAAATAAATATAGGAACAAAATTCAACAAATCTCAAAAGACCATGGTTCAAAATTCTTACAATAATTCCTTCTCTCCTTTACTAAATGACCTCAAGTGCCACATATGCAATAATTTTGGACAGAAGGCAAGTGAATGAAGAAGAAATTTCATGCCTATCCTTAAGAAAGACAGAGAATAATATTTTACCAAGGCTTGGAGAAAGAAAAATAAAAATGAAGAAAATTTTGGACTAGTTCTATATGCCAAAAATCGAGAAAATCAATGGTACATTAATAGTGGTTGCTCAAAGCACATGATAAGATAAAAAAATAAGTTTGAATTCCTAACTCAATAAAAAGGTGGTAATGTCATGTTTAGAAAGAATGGTCCAACCATAATTAAAGTAAAATGAAGTGTTGTATTAGATGAAGATAAAAAGGGGAAGACCAAAGCACAAAATGTGTTGTATGTTGATGGTCTGAAACATAACTTATCAAGTGTAATTCAAATGTGTGACCAAGGACACAATTTTATTTTTCATTCAATAGGTTGTAAGGTAATGTATGTGAATACAAGGAACATTGTTGTAAAGACAGTCTGAACTTTAGGGAATCTGTATGTTCTAGAAGAAGGCAAAGAAAAATGTTGCATTGGTAAAACTAATCAGAGCTAGTTGTTATCACTGAAATTTAATCCGCAAATGGTTACAGGAATCCAACATCTCCAAACATCTATTAGTTCACCCATGGACCAAAAATGCATTTCCAAAAGGCCCAAAACTATAAAATCAACATGCGCTAAGACTACACAGGGAGCGCGCGCACATGCACCATTCAGAAACGCAGGAAAAAACACACATGCTCATGATGCATGACTATGGACACAAAAAACCGCGCATCCCTCAAAACGATGCATTTATGATATTGGTCAGCCTCCCACACACTTTTGGTTCATCTTCCAAGTCGATTTGACATCCAAATCTATGCTGAATCTAACTGGGTTTTTGGTCAAAGACCTAAGGGTGTCCTAAATGGCCCCTTGTTCACACTAAAAGCTAGTTGAATAATGCCTCAAAGTTATGCTATAAAAAGAGGCCACGGGTGCACTAAATTTTCAAGGAATTCATTTGTATTGTTATGTTGCTGATATTCTCTTGGACAATCCTCTTTCCCATCAAGAGCATGCTATCACCATTTCAGTTAGCCATTCATATCACCTCTAGATTGGATGTGCTTTGGATTCTCTTCACCATTTCATTTTAGTTCCTCACTTGTAAGAAGAGCTCAATATTTGGGGGTCGAAGAGCCCTCCCTTGGAGGAAGAGGGGACCTAAAGTCTCCCTTTCTCTTTGGTGTTTTTTTTCGACTAATATAATCCTTTCCATTGGTGGCATGAGTCTTGTTTGTTTCTTGTTTTAATGTCCTTATGCACTATAGTTTAATTGTTTTTATCCTTATTAGTTTAATTCTTTGCTTATCTCTTATGCTTTACACTTCTAACTCTTTCCTATACTGTTGTCTTACCTAGATGACCCAACTGGGCTTGTAAGCAACCTTATTTTTCTCATTTAGGTGACAAAAGAGGTGCAACAAATTGGCGACTCCACTGGGGAAAGGTATCAATTTCCTACCCTATTTGGGTTATTTTAGCTCTTCTTTCTGTTTATTTAACTTGCAGGAACCATAACTGGCCCAAGACGACCTGCAAAAATCCCAATTCAAAGCTGAGCTTAGAGAATTTCATCCAGAATTTTCTTCATGACCATGTAACAAACGTGCGTGGGTTTTTTGACCCATAGACGCATCTTCAGTGCACGCGTGAAAAAAACACTGTATTGCTCAGCGCCTTATGTGCCCTTGTGCCCATAAGTCACTTTCAATTCGCGCATTGGTGCTCACAGTGCCTCTATGTATTCTAAGACCCGTGCACCTATGCAGAAAAACACATATTGTAATCTTTTTGTGATTTGTGGAGGGTCAATAGCCTTCTTAAAATTGATTCCATGTATATTGTAATCTACACTACACTTCCATTCCCTCTCCATATAAAGGGATTAGTCAAAACATAGGCACTTAGGGGTTAAAATCATTATTTTTCTTCTTTTTGTTTTTTATTTTGCCACATGGATGGCTTGCTTTGAATAAAGTTAAGTTGGAATCATTATACATCACATATAAAACTTGCATTGGGACCAGAAATTGGATATCAATCGTTGAGTATGCTCTTCTCTCGCGCCCTAAAGCGATCTTGAGAATTAGAAAGAGATTAAAGGAAAATTTCATCTCCCTTAAAAAGACAAAATCTTTAGGAGAGGACAACATCCCCCTCAGGACTCCTCTTAGATTATTTTTCAAACACATCTTAAAATTGTAAGGGATCATACATGCCCACTTTCTACAAAGATAGGATAGTGTTGAAATTTACTTTCTTAGATTAAATCACTACGGAAGTTTAAAGGTTTTGTAACGGGCCCATACATGCCCACATGTCCACAATCTAGGATAGTTTCAAAGCTTTCTTAGATTAAACCACAATAGGGAGTTAAAGGAATAGTAAGGACCTACATGTCCACATTCTAGTTTCCTAGGGACTTTAAAATTTCGCAAGGTTGTACCAATGACATTTAGTTAATTAGGTAATCAAGACTTGTAAGGACCAAGCGAAGTCCACATGTAGCAAGGTGACACCTAATTTATTAAAAATATTGGCACACTTTCACTTGTTCACACACAAAAGTCACTACTCACTCACATAGTTCTTCATCTCGAAACATGGAGGTTGAATTAAGTTTCCTCCAAAGGGATTCCAAAACACCCCACCCTTTTCTTGACGAAACTATCCACTCCCCCTTAATTTCAACCAGATTGGCTCACACCCCCAATCTCTCAAACAATAACATCTAAATTTTTTCTAAAAACTCACTAAGTTTTCCTCCATAGGAGGTGCCAAAAGAAATTTTTTAGTCTAGGTAGGATTTCGGGGATAGGCATCCAAATAACTCCTTGTTGTTTGGTTCTCACATCTTCAAACAATAGAAGTTGTCAAATAGGGACTTTAAATCATCCAAGTCAAGTGTTCCTACACCATAAGGCAGGGAGATATCCATGAAGGGTTGAAGCCTGAGGTTCGATTGTTCTGTGCGTCACCCCTTGAGGCACCCACCTCTTGGAAGGGATCTAGCCTGTGACCCATTTCTTAGGCCAAAAATCTAAATGTCACACTTTGACCAAGGTACCTAGTGACCAAATTTTAGACATCTACCCAGGTTGCAATTGTGGGATGGAATTGCACCTTGATCGGATTTTGTTTGGCTATTGGGAAATATCGTTAGCTCTTTTGGGATACGCACCCTCTACCCCTCATTATAACTTATTACTTCATCCTTCACTAGTTTCTCTTCCGGTGGCTTCATCCCCCACTGTTGAGTGCTATTGGAAGGTCCAATATTGTTTGAGAGGAAGGACGTTACGTCTTTTAGGACACTGTTTTAGGATAAATCTGTAAGTGCAGACACAAACCAATCTCCCTAGATCCACCTAGACCTAGAACAAAACAGAACAGAATATATCGCTTTCCCTAGATCTAACTATTGAATTAAATTGGAAGTGAGAATAAGAGACATACCTTGTAATCGCTTCCTTAATCTTTGTTGCTCCTGCTTCGCTCCAGCGCTCTCGTGTAGTCAAGATCAAAACAGCACAAACCAACCAAAGTGAAAGAAAATACTATATTCAATAGCTAATCTATACACATGATCAAGGAGTTATGTAATAAACTAAATCTAACTTTATGGGAAAGAAACATATTACTGTATCATATTAAATGTGAAAGAGAGATTACAACCGTTGCCTTGATGTCGTAAGGTCCCTTCCAACTGTCCTTCGTTCCCCA
>JZKD02S0075651.1:169162-189117 GCA_000966675.3 Picea glauca
CAAAGGAGAATGAAATGAAGCTTCAAATACTAGACGAAGGACTTGACTCACATAGAGAGGGGGAAAACTATTTCATTTTTTAACGAGCTTGACATAGAAACAAGAACTATGCTCATAACCTTTGTTTCATTTTTTAACGAGGTTGCCGCATAGATGAAAAAACTATCCTCAGGTAGTTTCATTTTTTAACGAGCTTGAAATTATAAAACTATGCTCAAGTCTGGTTTCATTTTTTAACGAGCTTGAAATCAAAAAATCATGCTCAAAGACCTCTGTTTCATTTTTTAACGAGGTTGCCTCAGAGACACAAAAGATATCCTCAGAACCTCTGTTTCATTTTTTAACGAGGTTGCCACAGAGACGCAAAAACTATCCTCAAAACCTCTGTTTCATTTTTTAACGAGGTTTCCATAGAGACGCAAAACTATCCTCGGAAAACTCTCTTCTTGATCATGGATTCCAAGAGGACAATGCTCCAGAATGACACCATGTCAAGGGACAAAACTCGGTCATGGCTTCCAAGAGGTCTTCACTGGAAGGAAGAAACACACTCTGGAAGGACACCATGTCAAGGGTCTTGACAAGAGTAAAGAGATCAAGCTCTAACAACTCGATCGAAGAGATCACCATGTCAACTACTGGATCTAAGTCATCAGAAGTTGAAGCTATGGGTGACAACGTCACATAATTGACCTGTGGTGGGGGCGATACTGTCTGCATACAAGAACCATTCAGGGAGGCAATCCAGGTGAGATTGATGAATGAAAGTTGATCAAAAGTCACAACTCGTCCATCGTGAGGGAAAGATATCACACGAAAAAGAGTAGACACAATAGCTTTCATGGCATAGACATAATCTCGCCCAAGGAGTAAAGAAAAATCCAAGGGGTATGGGACTACCATGATGTCAATAAAGACAGTTTTCCCTCTCAAAGTTATAGGAAACTGAGGAAGGGTTCCTAAAGGTTGACTAGTCCTTCTGTTAAAAGCTAACAGATTCTGCGTAACCGGCGCAAGTGAAGGACAACCCAATTCTTGCCAAGCAATAGAGGACAAAATACTAACAGATGAACCTTCATCTATCAATGTTTTGGTAACGTCCCGACCACAAACCTGTACGGTAATATGGAAAGGAATGTAAGAGGGAAGACGAGGTCTAGTTATCACACCCCAATCAAAATGGATGGTCTCATTACTTGGAGGGGGTCCTACGGGAGAAGGATGAATACCTCCTGACACGACAGAGTCTATATCAACAAGAAAAACGTGGGCAGTATCGAGTTTACCCTCGAGTGGGAGAGTAGGATCAACCGATGGAGAGATCAGATCAACCACTGGGGTTTCATTCTCCAAGGGGAGAATGGGGTTGACAGGTGAAAACGAATCGACCACTTGGGTTTCACTCTCTGAGGGGAGAGTGGGATTGATCAAGGATAGTATCAGATCAACCACTTTGTCAACTGGTTCAGCTAAGGACGTGACTATATTGACGACATGATCAACCGGATTGACCGGTGAAGGGACCGGAGTGATCATTCCATCAACTACAGGTGGGTCGAGAGAAAGCTTGCGATAAGAAGCTGGAAGTTGAGGCTGTGAAACAGTCATATCTTCCAGGAATTTTGAGGCTTCTTTCATATGAGGACAAACATGAGTTAGATGACTGCCTTTGCATAACATACACGGGAACTTGACTCTACTTTTCTTCTTCCTAACGGTATCGTGACTAGTCGACGGGAAGTCATCAACATGTTGTTCAGAGGCTGACGACATGGGTTGGCGAGGATGTGTAGACCATGCTTCTATAACCTTGGATAGACCAGGGCAATCCTTAAGAAGATGGCTACCCATACAAAGTCTGCAAGGGTACTTGGGCTTACGGGTTGTGTGGGCGATCTTGACATCATCAACACTCCCAGCACGAGTAACAGTAACTGGTTGTTTTCCAACATCGAAAGGCCCATATGGGACCAAACCACTCCTTCCTAGGGTTCGTTAAACATACTCCGAGGGACTCATCCGAAGGATGAGATTATATTTACAAGCATATGTTATCCTCCTCAAGCTTGCGTAAAAAAAAAGAGGTACTCGCCAGAAATGGTGGGGGAAAAATTGGGAAAGAAATGTATCTAAACCTGTATTCTATGGAAGAGCCTCTTTTGAATATGACACCCTTTCACTCACCTTGTGTCTAGGTTGGAAAATCTACTTGTCTCTTGATCATACTCCTATAATATTACAAATTGGTCTGTGACCCTTGTTGTTGAGTCAGTATTTCCAAGACAATTGTCGTGTCGTGAAAAACACTAGTGAAAGTGTCACACCTTCCTACACATCCTATGAATCATTACCACGGAATAATCTGTACTTTCCTTTCCCTAGACCCTCCCAACCCATTTCTTCCCCACACATACAACCACATGGGGGGGTTAATTTGGTTCAACCCTCTTTCATTCATCAGTATCAAAATTTTGAACAGTTGAATATGGCTAATCCATCCCATCAGTCAAACCATGCCATGAAGAAAGGAAAAAAATGAAACAACAATAATCCTAGATGCAACCGACCCCACCATAGGCAGGCCCATATCACAACCCAGGCACTTATGCAGATCGAACTATCCTCCTCACTAATGAGGAAGAAATCCTTCTACAAACGCGTGGTAGTCAGTACAACACACCCTCTGACCCTACTCCCACTACTTCGGAGGCCACCCCAGTCACGACTAGACCACCTTTGATGATTTTGCACCCTACTACTGAAACACTTCTTCGTATCCCTCACATCCTGTTGTGCAGGAATGTCCACAACCCTCAAGCTAGGGCAACCCATAATTATAGTTTGGTCAATGACTTGGGACAATCCCCCACTGCCATGTCAGTCTTAGAAGTTCTTGAAACCTGTGCTACTCAAGGAAATTCATTACTTTCCACCCTGGGGGTAGTTGACCCTGCTGATACTCGACTCATCACATTTGATCTTGACAATGGAGAACCCTGTCTCCCCGCTCTTGTCATTTTTCAAATATCGGTTAAAATCCAAAATATCACAGTCCACCGCTGCATTATCGATGAAGGTGCATCCACTTGCATCATGTTCAAAATCGTAAGGCAAAAACTTGGTACTCCAAAGCTAATACCCTCCTCCATTACTCTGAGGGCTTACGACAGATGACCCTCATCTCCCGAGGGGCTCTTCTAAAATGTCCCCATCAAACTCGGGGGAAAAACCATCCTTATAGACATTGAGGCTATTGATGCCCCACTCGACTATAATATTTTGTTTGGTCACAGATACATGTATTCTATGAAGGCAGTCCCCTCTTCCGTGTTCCGAACCATGATGTTTCCCCATAATGGAAAGATCATTACCATCGATCAGGTATCACATTATGAGCCTAACCCTTCATCCAAAATCAACAACATCCTCCCTTTTGTCCACACTAATCCAAATTCTTATCCACTAATCCAAATTCCTATCCACTCATCGAGATGGGCCCCAAAATTTTTAAAGACCCATCCTTGCTAGGGACATACCATAGAGCACCACTGCTCATCCATCCCTCAGCACAAGTATGTTTTGTCTCCACCAATGGAACGACAACTAAAGATAATCTTCCTCCCATCGAGGCCTCTTTTATCCCTAACGTCCCACTAGTCACAGAACTTCTCCCTCAGGAATCCCCTAGAACTTGTTCAGCTCTACCCATTCCTGATCTTCCCCTCCCCCAGGGCCATATCTCAATTTGGGAAACCATCCCCCAAGCCATTACCAAAATCCATTTATTTTACCCCCACCGAGTGTACAATATTTCCAGGTAGCTGCAACGCTTACCCTTCCTAATATGGTGTTGGACATCCCAGTCTGGTATCTACATCCACCTGATATGGTTCCTCAACCATCCCTCCCTCCCCAAACAGAAGGAATCCTGATGCATATTCCCATACTCACCCCCACCATACCACCTCCACTCCCACTCACTAACACCCCTACTATAGCTGGGGGCAGACAAAAAAAGAAAGAGCCCACCGCTCCACTTCCCCCACATGTCCAATCTCCTTGCGCACTATGCTAAAATATGGACACCCTACCAACAAATACCCATCTCTACCCAAGCTACGCAATCTAATTCAACTCCCTCGAGAACCACCACTGCTCATCGCTTCATCCATTACTGTCGCTATCTACCCGAACAAAATTAGCAAGGGACTATGAACCAAATTTTCATGCGCCATCTGTTTAGAATATGGCCATTATACACACCATTGTACAATGTTACCTCAATTTTGACAGACGCTAATAGCAGTACACAAGAGATTTCAACAAGAACCCACCCCAACACACGTCATTGACATCCATTATGTCATAACCTTAGTCAATGAACGTATGATATTCCCTTGATCTCTATGAAAATCACTTGATCATTTCACATATCAATGTCATATGATCATTGAATACAGGCGTCGCCAACTGGACCTTATTCAAAACCCTACACCCCCTCCTTCAACAAAACTAGCGAGTACCCCTACCCCATCACTTGATGTGGTTCATATCTTCTCGCTAGAACTTGAGGCACTCCCTACTCCCCCATGGTTCCTAGATGATTTATATGAGTATTTACCCCCAAATCCCCCCAATTCTCCAATTCATTTCCCCACGAAAATTCTATGTTTGACTATCATTTTCAACCCACAATATCTCGATATTTAGTTTATGTCAAGTGAACCATCGCAACCTCCTTGCGATACCCCCTCTACATCGTCACCACTACACAAGACCCCCACGGTGAAAGTCACCAAAGTTACTCCTCTCAATCCCCTATATTCTCAACAGTTTCACTGTGACGAAGACATCCTTGAAGATTTAACTAAACCCGATTGCCCATGGGATGTGCTCCAACACAGAGCGCTCTTTCCTTCAAAGGAAACCTTCACACATCTTAACCAAAACCCCATATACGCAGTTGAAACCAAATATTTTCTCCCATCGAGATATATATATTGGTTCAATAACCCTATCCCTGCCCCCGATGCTTTTGAAGAAGGCAATATGGCCAATATTTCCCCCACCATCAAAATCGATATTTCCATCAAATCTGGAGTCATAGAGGAAATCACCATTGGTGCCACATGCTCTCCTAAAGAAACCACCGCCTACAAAGCTCTCTTCCAGGAATACTGGGACGTTTTTACCTAGTCATACACAGAGATGCCTGGCCTTGACCCCTTTATTGTCGAACATCGTATAGACACCTAGACTGATATCACACCTATCCATCAAAAACAACATCCGTTACACCCATCCAAAGCAATGGCCATCAAGGCCGAAATTGAAAAATTACGTGCTATAGGGTTCATGTACCCCATCACATATATGTCATGGGTCTCCAACCTCGTTCCTGTCAACAAAAAACAGGGCACTATCTGCATCTATACAGACTTCTGTGATCTCAATCACGCCTGTCCCAAAGACAACTTTCCAATGCCCTTTATCGACCAAGTTATCGATGATTGCGTTGGTCACGAGGCTCTGTCCTTCATGGATGGTTTCTATGGCTACAACCAAATTCAAATTGACCCAGTCGATTAGTACAAAACTGCATTCACTATGCCTTGGGGAAATTTTGCGTATTGTGTCATGCCTTTCGGCCTCAAGAACGCAAGAGACACTTTCCAACGTGCCATGACATACATTTTTCATGATCTGGCTCAAATCATTCTCGCCTACTTGAACGATCTCACCGCTCACTCCAAAAAATGAACTCAAACCTGAATGACTTACGCATTTTATTCCATAGGTGTCGTCAGTACAATATCCAATTGAATCCCCTCAAGTGCGTATTCTACATCACTGTTGGACGCCTCCTTGGATTTATCGTCTCCCAACACAGCATCACAGTCGATTCCCTCAAGGTCCAAGCCATCACGAAAATTCCCCCACTACGTAATTTACGCCAACTACAGAGCCTACAAGGCAAAGCTAACTTTTTACGCCGCTTTGTCCCCAATTACGCCACTCGGGCACATGGTTTCCTTCGCCCCTTATGTCATGATATCCCATTCCAATGGGATAAATATGCCCAAAACAATTTTGATGATCTCAAAACGACCTTCTCCAATGCCCTGTTAATTATCCCACCCAACTATAACCATGACTACATCCTCTATATCTCAGCCTTAGCCATCTCAGTAGTAGGAGTTCTCGTCCAAATAGAGGATGATGATCGTGAGAATGTAATTTACTACATTAGTAAAAATATTTCAAGGACACCCTTGAAATACAAACACAAAGAGAAATTGGCCCTTGTAGTTGTCCTCGCAATCTAGAAACTGTGCCATTACATCTTGCTTCGAACTACCAAATTCATAGCAGATTCCAACCCCATGCAATACTTGCTCAATCGCCAACAAATTAATGGTAAATTTGCATGATGGATCGTCATCCTTCAGGAGTACGACCTCAAATTTTCAACACCCAAGAGCAATAAATTCCTCTCCCTCGCTGAATTCATTATGCCATTTCCCTCCGATACCACCCATACCCTCATCAATTATGACTTCCCCGACAAACATCTCTTTTACATCTCCTTCGATGACCCTTGGTACGATGATCTTCTCGTGTACCTTCGAACACAAAAATTCAGAAACCACCTCTCTTGAGATGATCGTCGACGTATTCGTCACCAGGCTCCCTTCTACCTACTTACCGGTGATATATTATATCGGCGAGGGGTCGACACTGTATTCCACCAATGTTTGACTATCGACGAGGCCGATCGAGTCTTGAATGACTACCACAGCGACGCTTGTGGGGGTCACCTCTCTGGGATGTCCACCGCTCAAAAAATCATTAGCGTCGATTATTTTTGGCCTACACTATTTCACGATTGCATCCACACAGTGAAACGATGTGACAAATGTCATCTTTATGCCAACAAAGCACGAGCACCACCTTCTCTTCCACACCCAGTCATTACTCCCAGACCCTTTTTCAAATGGGTCATAGACTTCATGACTTGCAACCCTCCATCTAGTAATGGACACAAATACATCGTTGTCACAGTCGATTACTTCACTAATTGGGTTGAATCCATGCCTACATTTAATAACACCGTTGACACCGCAACACGCTTCTTCTTCAACCACGTCATCTCCCACTTTGGAGTCCCACTACAACTAGTCTCTGATCATGAGAAACACTTTGAGAATGAGATCTTTGTCAAACTCTCCTCTTGGTTAGGCTTCTCCCACAAGGTCAACAAGGTCCTCAAAGCCATGTTGCAGTGCACGGTTAACAAACATAAGACCAATTGGCATCATATGTTATTTTCCATGTTATGGGATTATTGCATGGAAGTTAAAACTCCCATTGGTTTCACACCATTTCAATTAGTCCACGGGGTTGAGGCCACTCTTCCCATCGAGTGCGAAATTCTCACCTTACGTACTTCTATTGAGCTATTACCCAACACTACTCTAATGGAGTAGCATTTGCTAAACTTAGAGTCCCTGGATGAGGATCGTCGATCTTCATTATAGAACAATGAGGCAGCCAAAAAATGGTCAAAGGCCACCTTTGATCGCCATGTCAACCTTCGCTCATTCAACAAAGGCGACCTCATCCTTGCTTACGATATCGCTCACGACACCCTTAGCCATGGAAAATTCAAGTCACTTTGGCATGGACCTTACATCATCCAACATTTTCGGCATGACCTCTCCTGAATTCCACCCTCCCATCAACGGGTTGTACTTAAAGAAATTTTATTCCTAAGCATAGCCATTCTACACTAGGATTTTCTTTTTCGTATGCTTTTTTTTGTACATTTTTTAATCTTCTTTCCACACACCTTGCATCTAATTTACCATTTGTGTTATTTATAGATGCCTCCTCCATCAGCCTACCACATTGGTTATGACGACGGAGCTATTTGTTGGACAAATAATCTCTCTTTGGCCTCTTGGGCCCTCTATTCCCCCTCACAAGAACTGCTCCACTCCAACGACATATGTTTGGGCTCAGCAACCAACAACCAAGCAGAATACACCACCTTCATTGGTCTCGTTGTCGAGGCTAGCCACCATCATATTCGTCACCTTGGCATCTTACTAGATTCCCAACTTGTCATCCTTCATCTCAACAATGTGTACTGTGTCGACGATCCTTGCCTCTTTCACATATATCTGTAAGTTAGAATTTTATCTCGACATTTTGATTCCATTACATTTACACATATTCCAAGACAAATTAATCAAATAGTAGATAACATGGCTAACCTAGTGTTAGATTGGCATTTATCACATCAAGATACTAGTACGCATACATCAAACGTCAATAATCTATCATAGCATATAAATTAGACATCATCAACAAAAAACATAAAACACATGAGAACATCACAAAGATCCCAAAATGTATATCCATATATATATATATCGATCAAATGTTCCATCAAAATGTTTACAATAAAAATATATATAGTACATGTACAACATCCATAGGCCAGTGAACCACCTCGCCGCTATCGATACAAAACTGACGTCACCACACCAAGTAGGCTCACAAGCCTATATAAATATGAAAAAAATACAAAAGTACATATAGAGACACTCATGGTGCCTCTAGAGCACCACCACCGGGTCCTCTCTCAGGAGGCGGTACCCCACCAGCTATCGGTCCCTCTAGCCCTGGGGGAAACTGCCCAGTCATCGCAACACCTACTACTGTTTCTCTCTAGACGACAGTCTGCCACACCAATGAAACACCCACACAATGCTCCAGGACCCCCTCATCCTAGAGGAGCATGTGAAGGCCTTACCCCAGGGTCATCAAATCAGATCCTCTAGCATGATCTCTCCCCCTTATCCGGCCTCGCACCACCCTCATCTTGCTACCATATCTGCCTAGCTTGTGTCTCTCTCCGTGGCAGTCTCACTGGAACCCTAACCATCTTAACCTCTCGACCGCGTGGTCCAACACCTGAACACACAATAAAAACATGATAGCATCAACATCCATACATACATCAAACTATATATGCTATACTATCTAACTATAAAATAATCAAAGCATATACATCCACATACCTCTCTAGTCAAACACCTTGCCAAGGTGAAGCACCATCTCTGGGTCCTCCTGGAAGTCTACCCCACTATACGGGTACTAGAGAATAATCTGTGGCATTTGATGCCACACTCGTGCAATCTCGGGCATAAAATAGTGCCCCCCCTCCCCACAACTGTGGCGAACCAAGATCGCCCCCCACCTCCTTAGTCCTAGCTCTCGCACCCCCGGTGTGCCCAAAATCACTCTAGGGCACAGCATTGGCACCCTCTCTAAAAACCATGCCACCAAGATAGACCTAAAGGAGAACTCCCCTGAGTTTGCAACACAACACCTATCAAGATGCCCTACCATCTTGGCGTGAAACATCACGCCCTAGGAAAAATGCTCACATGCCAGTGCCCTCTGCATCACCCTCAGCTGACCCCCACTGATCTGTTGAGTCTCAAGAGACCCATATACTTTCACCACCATCGCTGCCATGAAACGATGTATAAGGGAATCCATCTCCCCAATGATAACTACATAACCTGACATGAAGTTCTCCCCTAGAAAATACCTTCGGGCTAGGGTAACCAATTTCCCATCCCCGGGTAGAACGGGATCCGCTGGTAACAGGGTTACCCGAAACGAGAGCCCAGTCAGAAAGTATATATCCTCCACCACCGTGAAGGTCATCTCCTCACCCTGCATAATGAAGAAATGTCGATCCGGATCCCACATCTTAATCAGGAACTGCAGTAAAAACTCTTGGGCCTATATCAAGGGGCACTCAAAGAACTTCAGTATCCCACAAGTTTCCAAAGTATCATGAACCGTCAGCTACTCATTGGTCACTGCCTCCCTCAGGCATGACCAATCCCTCTCCCCCCAATGAATTGGCATCATCAAACTTGGTCACCTGCATCCACATATATAGTACTCGATCAATAATCATAACCCATAAAAACATCTGAAAATCTCCAAAAAGTCAAATATTTACACTTTTCAGCTTTGCCTCAAAGGCACAGCTTTTTTCCCCACAGGCGCACACATATGCGCACCTGTTTATCCCACAATTGCACAATCATGTGCGCCTATCGACGATACAGAGGTGGACACGTGTGCCTCTGTCACATAAACAGACGTGCCTTAGAGCATGACTGTTGGTCACACAGTTGTGCACACATACGTGATTGTCAGGAACACAACCATGCACGCATGCGCAACTGTGATCCACACAGGTGCACACCCCATGCGTGCCTGTTTTCCACCCTTGAGTGCCCCCGTGCATGGTTGTCCAAGATACAACTGCGTACTCATGCACGAGAATCCTTTGATCACTCATGCACTGGGGGCCCACACTCACTAAAACCACCTGTACGACCCATGTACAACCCTATCCATAAAACAAAACCCTAAGTCCTATGCAGGAGGATACGAAAACTAACCTGAAACTCACGAATCCCTAAACCACTGCCTCAATTTCCCAGAATATCCAAATATCCTCTCAAATAGCTCATCCACTCACTAAGACAACAAGTACAAATGAGGTGGCATTGTGGGCCCTACAACTATATATAGTCCTTTTTGCCAACATTCCAGACTCAATTCCAGGAGCTCCGAACATCCGTTTTTCGATTCATCTTCAGCCACAGAACCAGAATCTCATCACCTACACAATCATATTCCTCAGGCCACTTTCCATCCTCCACCTCTGGGGATCATTTTGTATCATACCCACACTCAAGTACACGTGCTCACATTCACTTCTTGTTGAATAACTGTCATATGTTCTTTATCTTCAGATATTGTTCACGTAGGGTATTCAGTTTCCATGTGTGCAGGTACTTGGTCATCCTCCGTCCACGCTACCCCTTCAGGTATATCATCAATAGTAGCATGCAATCATTCCCTCTAAATATCATTTGCATCTCCAGTAACAACCTTTGGCATTTACCTTTAGGGTCCATATATCTGGCTTTGCAGTATTATCACCTCCACTACATTTTGGTGTTGTCACCCAGTATCACTCTTCCCCACATGATTTGTCCCATTCATAGTCCCCCTTGGCACTTCGACACTCATGTTGTTTTCACCCTCTAGAGTTGGGAGTCCCATTAGTCTTATGCATTTTTTGAGAATCAACCGCATAATCCTTTTCCTCATTTTCTAACCTACCTAATGGAATCCTAGGATATCCCATCATGGTTCTCTCTTGACTACACTTCCATAGTAGCATTCACCATCCATTTCCTCCACACTCAATTTTCCCATCTGTAGATTGTCCTCTGTTTCGCTTCCCTAATATGGAAACCCAACTATGGGGTCCCCACCCTCCACCTGTTTCCCAAGAAACTTGTGCCATCATAGGCCAAGCCATCTTACACTAGGGCACCCATTTCTGTATCTGCACAATTATCCCAACTTATTTTTTATTCTTTTGGTAATTGTATAAAGCCTTTTGTTTCCAACATTTTACATAGATTTTTTGTCGTCACCTTTGGTGACCTTCTTTCTTTTGGAAAAGAAACCCATGTCACCCTTGGTTGGGGCATCCACTATCTTCTACTCCCATTCATATTGTCCATAAACGCTGAGTATCGCACCATATTTGTACCCATGATCTCTGATTTTATCTAATTTGTCACGCCTTTGGCACCATCTAACCCACACCTAGTCATCCCCCTGACGCTAGGTCTAGTTTTACGGTTGCTGGCACACCCCCTTTATCCCCAACCAAGGGAAATATCGAGTCTCATCACTCTCTGACTTCGTCCATGTTATTCATTAGTTCCTGATCTCATCTAGTGGATTTTGTCAAGCCCTCTGCTTCTTGGAGTCACGTCTCCCTTTCTGTCGACATCAACACAGTTTCTAAATGGGTGACAGGATCTTGACTCTCATTAAATTCACAATGAGGATTCTTGGATGGCATAGAGAGGACCATCATTGCTTTTTGCTGTCATTGACACCCAGGACATTCAACTTCAACACTTTCTCATGTTGCGGTGGGTCTTACTTTGTGACTATTGTAGTTGTTTTTATATTTTTCAAAGACCTATGAACATTGTTAGGCCATCAATGCCTGTGAATCATCGACACTTCTTAGAGGTGTCATCACCTCTTTTCAAAGTTTTTTCACCATCAGAATTGTCCTTTTCTATTATCAACCCGCTTCCAAGGGAACTTTAGTCATCTCCACCAACACACAACTTCAATTATAGTATTACACCTTTTTGAGTTACATGACACAAGCATGGGGCATGCCTGCCTTATTTGTACACAGTTTTATTTTTTATTCCTTGCAAAAGTTTTGGGTCCTACAGGTTCCCCTCTCCCTCCAATGGATCGCTCTTGACACTCTCCTCATCACTCTTTCTTACAATGGTACTCTCAGTAGAAGAAACATTTATGTATTTTGGCTATACGTATGCTCCTAACCTCATACATCAGGGGGCATCTGTTATCACTAAAAAAAAATTCGCAAATGGTTACAGGAATCCAGCATCTCCAAACAACTATTAGTTCACCCATGGACCAAAAATGCATTTCCAAAAGGCCCAAAACTATACAATCAGAAATAAAATCAACATGTGCTAAGACTACAGAGGGAGTGTGCGCACATGTGCCATTCAGAAATGCAAGAGAAGTCACACATGCGCACAATGCATGACTGTGGATGCAAAAAACCACTCATCCCTCAAAACGATGCATTTATGATATTAGTCGGCCTCCCACCCACTTCTGGTTCAGCTTCCAAGTCGATTTGACATCCAAATCTCAGCTGAATCTGGTTGGGTGGCTGGTCAAATACCTAAGGGTGCCCTAAATGGCCCCTTGTTCACACTAAAAGTGGGTTGAATAATGCCTCAAAGTTATGTTATAAAAAGAGGCCATGGGTGCACTACATTTTCAAGGAATTCATTTGTACTATAATGTTGTTGATATTCTCTTGGAGGATCCTATTTCCCGATCAAGAGCATTCTAGCACCATTTCATTTAGCCATTCATATCACCTCTAGATTAGATGTGCTTTGGATTCTCTTCACCATTTCATTTTAGTTCCTCACTTGTAAGAAGAGCTCAATATTTGGGGGTCCAAGAGCCCTCCCTTGGAGGAAGAGGGCACCCAAAGTGTCCCTTTATCTTTGGTGTTTTATTTCCACTAATATAATCCTTTCCATTGGTGGCATGAGTCTTGCTTGCTTCTTGTTCTAATGTATTTATGCACTATAGTTTAATTTCTTTTATCCTTCTTAGTTTAATTATTTGCTTATCTTTTATGCTTTACACTTCTAACTCTTTCCTCTACTGTTGTCTTGCCTAGCTAGCCCAGCAGGGCTTGTAAGCACCCTTATTTTGCTCATTTAGGGGATAAAATAGGTGCAACACTAGCTTTGGCACAAAACACTAGGTCATAGTTTTTTAATCATCTTGTTAATATAGGAAGAGAATATGATGTGAGAGATACTCCTAAAATATCCAAACCTGAGAATATTGTCTGCAAGTCATGTCAATTTGGAAAACAGTCAAGATTTCAATTCAAGGCAAAAGAACACTCCACCACTTGGAATCTTGAGTTGATTCATACAGATATATGTGGTCCTATAAGTACTATATCTCCTTGAGGTGAAATATATTTCATTTTTATAATTGATGATTATACTAGAATGGATTGGGTTGGATTGTTGAGGCATAAATTCGAAGCGATTGAAAAATTAAAAATATTCAAAGTGTAGGTAGAAAATGAAGTGGACTTGAAAATTAAATTCCCAAGGTTAGACAGAGGAGGAGAATTCACATCTAATGAATTCAACATTTTTTGTGAAAAACATGGGATCAAGAGAAAATTTTATGTTGTGAGAACTCCTCAGAAGAATGGAGTAGTGGAAAGGATGAACAAAAAAGTCCAAGAAATGGCCAGGGCCATGCTTGATGAATCAGAAGTAACCAAAACATTTTGGGGAGAATCCATTGAAAGTATTTCCAACATTGTAAATAAAGCACACATAATATTAAATAATGATAAAACACATTATGAGCTATGGCATGGTAGAATAACATCAATAAATCACTTCAAAAATTTTGGAAGAAAATGCTACATTAAAAGAAATGAAGACAACTTAGGTAAGTTTGATTCTAAAGCTTATGAAGGAATTCTTCTAGGATACTCCTCCAAGATTAAAGGGTACAAGCGTTGTACCAAAAGTCTCCATAAGATAATTGAGAGCATATATGTAAAGGTAGATGAGGAACGACTTCATTCAGTGAGACATCAACACTATAATGAGAAATATGATGAACCGATAAAAAATGAGTTACAATATGATGGAATGGGCGATAAACAAGAACAAGAGGATTCATAAGAAGAAGAGAGAATGGAAACATGACATCCAAATACCCCATCAAGGTATGTTCAAAAACATCATCTAGAAAGTCAGATTCTTGGAAATAAGGAAACAAGTGTGAAAACCATAAGAAATCTTACATTTACATATACCTCTGCAAATTTTTCATTGATTTCTATGATTGAACCCCAAAACTTTGTGCAGGAAAGCCAGGATGATCACTAGGTCAAAGCCATGAATGAAGAATTATACCAAATAGAGAAAAATAATACTTGGGATCTTGTTCCAAGACCAAATTACAAGAATGTAATTGGAACTAAATGGGTATACATAAACAAGACAAATGAAGATGGGTAGATAGTCATAAACAGGCACAGATTAGTATGCAAAGGGTATGCTCAAGTTGAAGGAGTGGAATTTGAATAAAAATTTTCTCTTGTTGCAAGAATTGAAGATTTGAGGATGTTTTTGGCTATTGCATGCTACATAAAATTCAAAGTTCACCAGATGGATGTCAAATAAACATTTTTAAATGGTGACCTTGAGGAAGAAGTGTATGTGGAGCGACCTGAAGGTTTTCTGCTAACTAACAAAAAGGATTATGTATGCTGACTAAAGTAAGCCTTCTATGGGCTAAAACATGCTCCAAGAGTTTGGTATTACAGATTGGATAGGTACTTGCACCAACATGGATTCAAAAAGGGAAATGTTGATGGAAATTTATATATCAAAGCTAAAGGTAATGATCTGTTACTTATTGTAGTATATGTTGATGATATTATTATTGGCAATAGCATTTAATTTATGAGAAAGAAGTTTGAAGTTGCAATGCAACAAGAGTTTGAGATGTTTATGTTAGGAAAACTCTCCTTCTTTCCTGGTTTACATATTCATCAATCATGAAAAGGAATTTTTATTTTCCAAAGTAAATATCTCAAGGAACTTTTGAATAAGTTTGGCATCGAAAATTGTGCACAAGTCAACGGTCCCATGACTACCAATTGCAAACTCAACAAGGATGATGTTGCTTCAGAAGTAGATCAAACAATGTAAAGGTACATGATAGGTAGTTTACTTTATCTCACAGCTTCAGGGCCTGACATCATGCAAGTTATTGGTTTGGTAGGAAGGTTTCAGTCCAATCTTAATGAAACTCATGTTCTTGCAGTCAAAATAATTTCTGGGTATTTGCAAGGCACTATAGATTATGGATTCCGATATCCAAAAATATAGACTTCATTCCCATAGCTTATACAGATGCAGATTGGGTAGGAATTATTGATGATAGAAAAAGAACTAGTGGAGGTGCATTCTTCCTTGGTAGTATTTTAGTATCCCAGATCAACAAGAAACAAACTTCAATTTCACTCTCTACAGTTGAAGAAGAGTATATAGCTGCAACATCTTGCTATACAGAAGTGTTGTGGATAAAGACCAATCTCAAGGATATTCACCAAGCCATATATTTACCAAGCCATTACCTAGGGAATCCTTTGAGTACCTCAAAAAGAAGTTGGGAGTCCTTACAACTCCTCATTTAGGCACATAAACCTTCATAATAGGTTGGAGGTTGCTGAAATAATTTCCCATCCTCAAGGGAAACAACACAAGAAATAGAGTAGCAAGAAATACAATAGTTCAAGAGGGGGAGTCACTCTCAGGATGTGCATAGTCACAAGAAAAGTTCCCTTTTCCATTGATGTCAAAGGGGGATAAAAATACAGGTATGACAAAGAGGAGAATACAACAAGGGGGGGTGAAGGCTGTAGGAATATATCGAAAGGGGAGAAGCATTGTGTTGGAATTTGTGCACATTGAAGCTCTTTTGGTTGCCGACAATAACAAAGGGGGAGTTTGTTGTGCATATTTTTTCATTCATGTCAAAATGGTCATGAACATGGTTAGATGTAGCACAATAAAAGATAGAGAAATTTGTGAAAAAATGAAAACATATGTGTGCAAAAGAATCAACTGTGCAAAAAATATTGAATTCAGACTGTGCACAGAACAATAGGATGACATGTGATGGAGTTCAAAAATGAAATGTAATAGAGTGAACTGGGACATAATACCTTTTCTATGATTGCATATTAGATCGGTGGATGATGGTATTGCAGCGTGAATAAGGAAGGGAAACAACTGAAGGAGACTTTGAGTCAATGTGCTGAATGGTGCGGTAGAATGTGATGAGATGAAGCTGATGTGACAAGCAATTGAGTAGACTACGACATAATCAGTGGAAGTTCAACAGTAGAGTGAATGAGTCACGAGAGGCACTTATATTCCAATGGGGATATTTAGTAAGCACATTGTAGGACAAGTGAGATAGGATGAAGACTTGTGACTTGATTATTGCTCTATAGTTTTTTCTGTGCAGTGGATGCATTGTAGACCATTATGAAATTGTTGCGTCATTGTTCATAAGATTCTTTGATAATATGGAGCTTATTTGTACGAAGACTTGGTCTATTTAATTTAGTCAAAGTTTGTCCACAACGTAACAGCCATGCGTCCACATACTTTATTTTGACAAAATTGTAGCTAACAAGATTTTGATATGTTCAAAGTTTTTCCACAATATTTAATTGTCATACTTTATTTAGACAAAATCATAACTAATAGGATTTTGATGTGGTCAAAATTTATCCACATTGTAATTATTATATGTCCACATACAGGAAGGTGAACTCAGGAAAATTAGTATAAGTATGGATGTGATCTGATCATGGAATTGTGCGTGAAGGATGTGGGAATATGATACTGTAATTGTTCATAGGAACACAAATTTAAATTTTCTAGTTTGTGTTGAAAGACATAGTAATGTAACAATTTTTTTCTGAGTTTAGGGTGGAAGGGTGGTGCTAGGGTGAGTCGAAGCTCATTGAGGAGTGAAGTCCTCATTTTTTTGTTAGGTTGGTGCCTGAGAGAATTGGTGTCCTCATTATCTGAAATAGGTTAGTTCTTGATAGGATTGGTGTCCTCATTATCTATGACAGGTTGGTTCCTGAGAGGATTGGTGTCCTCGTTATCTACAACAAGTGGGTGGTTGTTGAGATGAAAATTTATAACTTGTAAGTTGGTGCTTGTAGAAGAAGATAAATAAGATGTTCTGTGGAATTTTCCCGCATTGGGTTTCCACGTAAAAAATGTTTATGTATTGTATTCACTATGCTATTTTTATTTTTGTCTGCATCTGTCATTTAGTGCCCGCTTCTAAATAATTTAGATGGTTATTTTGATTTCTGCTAGTATCTATCATTAAGTGCACATTTCTAAATAACTTAACTCGTTGAAAGGAAAGAAAAATATAGAATGTTAATGCAATATTGATTCACCCACCCTCTCGGTATTGTTGTGATTATCAACATCTTCCACGTCATTGAAAAATATAACTTCTATTTCATCATACATATGCCACATCATTCGTACATATCACACATGGCATTTTTTTATTGGTCCAACTGGGTGCCAAATGTTGGCAAATGTTTAATAGGTAGTGTATGCTTGTCATTGATGGCAAGTACAACAGTGAAGATGGCAGGATCAGAGTGTGCATCGATGGACAAACAGGAACAATGTAAGCTTGGAGGAGAAGCGTCGTTGATCATTGGATCCCATCCAAAATTCCCGATGGCATGAGACCATCAGATCTGAATAAAGACAAGAAGAGCGAGTGTTGAAGAGAAGGATAGATATCAAGCGTTAGATCTAAGCGCAAGATCCGACCACCATTGGATCGAGGAAAACCTGCACGGTGTTTAAAGAACAAGGAGAAGTAGGCGTAATCGCGACATGCGAAATCGCGACTTAATCTGAGCCGTCAGATCGAGGTTGAATCTAGACCATTGATTTAACTCCTTATCAGAGTTTCATAGATTGGGACTTGAAGGTGTCGAAAACTCACACGGCGAAGTGGCGAAATCACGAGAAGATCTGGGCCGTAGGATCTGGGGGAAGTACGAAGGACAAATAGCCGTTAGATATGGTGAAGCTGCAAGGCATATATGATAGTTTTGGTCCGTTGGATCAAGAGGACATGTGGTGAAAGATTGTGATGTCACTGACTGGAAAGTCAAAGGAACGGGGTTTGATCTTAGCCATCAGATCAAGGTTTGATATTAGCCATCAGATCAAGGTTTGATCTTGATCGTTGATCCAACTCCATCTCGGAGTCTCGGCTATCATGACTTGGAGGGATGAGACCCTTCATCACAGGAACTACGAGATGTGAATTCACGAAGAGATCTGGACCATCAATACACCAAGATTCTGGACCGTTGATCTGAGCTCCATATTGGAGCTTCGCCTATCGCAACTTGGAGTGATGAGAACCTCCATCTAAGGAACAACGAGATGCTAGATCGCGAAAATATTAGGACTGTCGGATCACCAAGAATGTGGATCGTTGATCTGAGCTCCATCTCGGAGCTTCGCCTATCATGACTTGGAGTGACGAGAACCTCCAACTAAGGAACAACGAGATGCGAGATCACGAAAAGATCTGGACCATTGATTCATCAAGATCATGGACTGTCAATCAGGGTCTATGAAGATCATGAGTTCGCAGCACCTTTTAGCGCAACCTGTTGTCACCGTGTATGGTCACATGGAGGAAGGACCTAGTGCAGATGAGCTCTGCCTTGGAATTTCGGAGCTCGTGACATGGAGAGTCAAGATGTCTCATCGTAGAATCTTCGAATTACAAAAGTGCGAAACGGGTAAATAACGACAATACCCTTCAGAGTTAATCCAACGGTGCAGGGGAATTTGAACAAGATTGGAGGGCTACTGTTGCATGACACGGTGAAACTGCTAGTAACCACTGATGGTTTCTACTAGAGGATGCGAAGAGACTTCGGTGTGATTTCCAGAGGAGAAGAAGAGTCACATGGAATCTGCCAATGGAATGAAGATGACTCGTGGAGGCGATTGACAACTAGATGGGATTGAGGTTATAACTGAAACAGAGAAGGTGAGCTCGACTGTCATAGAAAAGACGAAGAGTCTCAACTGCCAGAGGCTGAGGAATCTCAGCATAACATCCAGTGATGTTGAACGCATGGGAAAACCACAAGAGAAGCTGAAGAGTCATGATGATGATCAGACAGAGGACTCGAGAGGTGGAGCATAACGACGCAGAGTCAGCATGCATAGGATTGCAAATATTGCATGCACAAGGTGCACAAAATCTATAAATACACAGTACAGAGAAGAGAAGGGGGTTGTTGCGGTTGCTGTTGGAGGTTGATGTGAATGTTGTTGGTGAAGGTGATTCATGTGTGAAGAAGGGGGAGAGTGCAGCAGCTGAAGAGCATAGAAGAGGAATTGTGCAGTGAATGGACATGGCACACAGAGCATAAAAGGCAGAAGAATAGACAGCGCAAGTGATGTGTGCAGAAAGGCAATGAGGCAGACAGAGCAACGAAATGCACCAGAACAGTGATGATTCTGGTAAGACATTGTTGAACATCATATCACTGTAATAAGTTTCAGTAGAAAATATTTATATTTCAGGGTGGTTGGGTGGAGCTAGGGAGGACTTGTGTCCTCAAAGGTTCAAGT
>JZKD02S0075651.1:193894-204539 GCA_000966675.3 Picea glauca
CATCTTGTTAGGGGGAGTTTTGTATTGTTTGGAAATCTAATGCCTCCTAAAATTACTGCAATAGCTCAGGGGGAGCATGTCTCTTCTTTGACATTGATGTCAAAGGGGGAGAAAATAATTCGGGTGTGGTACCTTAGTTGCCATCAATGCCAAAGGGGGAGATTGTTGGCAAATTTTTAACAGGTAGCGTATGCTTGTCATTGATGGCAAGTACAATAGTGAAGATGGCAGGATCAGAGTGTGCATCAATGGACAAACAGGAACAATGTAAGCTTGGAGGAGAAGCGTTGTTGATCATTGGATCCCATCCAAAATTCTCGACGGCATGAGGACCGTCAGATATGAATAAATACAAGAAGAGCATGCACTAAAGAGAAGGATAGATCTCAGGCATTATATCTGAGCGCAGGATCCGACCACCGTTGGATCAAGGAAAACCTGGACAGTGTTTAAAGAACAAGGAGAAGCGGGCGTAATCACGATATGCGAAATCATGACTTAATCTGAGCCGTTAGATCGAGGTTGAATCTGGATCGTTGGTTTAACTCCTTATTGGAGTTTCATAGATCGGGACTTGAAGGTGTCGAGAACGCACACGGCGAAGTGGAAAAATCACGAGAAGATCTGGGCCGTAGGATCCGGGGGAAGTACGAAGGACCAATAGCCGTTAGATATGGTGAAGCTACAAGGAAGATATGACAGTCGTGGTTCGTTGGATCAAGAGGACACATGGTGAAAGATCGTCATGTCGCTGACTGGAAAGTCAAAGGAATGGGGTTTTATCTTAGCCATCAAATCGAGGTTTGATCTTAGCCATCAGATCAAGGTTTGATCTTGACCGTTGATCTGAATCCATCTCGGAGTCTCGACTATCATGACTTAGAGTGATGAGACCCTTCATCACAGGAACTGGGAGATGTGAATTCATGAAGAGATCTGGACCATCAATACACCAAGATTTTGGACCGTTGATCTGAGCTCCATCTCAGAGCTTCGCCTATCGTGACTTGGAGTGACGAGAACCTCCATCTAAGGAACAACGAGATGCGAGATCGCGAAAATATCAGGACCGTCAGATCACCAAGAACGTGGATCATTGATCTGAGCTCCATCTCGAAGATTCTCCTATCATGACTTGGAGTGACGAGAACCTCCAACTAAGGAACAACGAGATGCGAGATCTCGAAAAGATATGGACTGTTGATTCATCGAGATCATGGACCATCGATCAGGGTCTATGAAGATCATGAGTTCGCAGCACCTTTTAGCGCAACCTATTGTCACCGCGTATGGTCACGTGGAGGAAGGACCTAGTGCAGATGAGCTCCACCTCAAAATTTCAGAGCTTGTGACATGGAGAGTCTAGATATCTCATCATATAATCTCTGAATTGTGAAAGTGCGAAACGGGTAAATAACGACAATACCCTTCAGAGTTAATCCAATGGTGCAGGTGAATTTGCACAAGATCGGAGGGATACTATTGCACGACACACTGAAACTGCTAGTAACCATTGATGGTTTCTACCAGAGGATGCAAAGAGACTTCGGTGTGATTTCCAGAGGAGCAGAAGAGTCACATGGAATCTGCCAGTGGAATGAAGATGACTCGTGGAGGTGATTGACAGCTAAATGGGATTGAGGTTGTAACTGAAACAGAGAAGATGAGATCAACTGTCACAAAGAAGACGAAGAGTCTCAACTGCCAGAGAGGTTGAGGAATCTCAGCATATCTAGTGATGCTGAATGCGTGGGAAAACCGCGAGAGAAGCTAAAGAGTCATGATGATGATCAGACAGAGCACTCGAGAGGTGGAGCATAACGGCGCAGAGTCAGCATGTAGAGGATTGTGAACATTGCATGCACAAGGTGCACAGAAGCTATAAATACACAGTACAAAGAAGAGAAGGGGGTTGTTGCGGTTGCTGTTGGAGGTTGCTGTGAATTTTGTTGGTGAAGGTGATTCATGTGTGAAGAAGGGGGAGAGTGCAGCAGCTGAAGAGCACAGAAGAGGAACTGTGCAGTGAATGGACATGGCGCACAGAGCATAAAAAGTGGAAGAACAGACAACGCAAGGGATGTGTGCAGAAAGGCAATGAGGCAGACAGAGCAACGAAATGCACCAGAACAGTGATGAGTCTAGTAAGCCATTGTTGAACATCATATCACTGTAATAAGTTTCAGTAGAAAATATTTATATTTCAGGGTGGTTGGGTGGAGCTAGGGAGGACTTGTGTCCTCAAAGGTTCAAGTGGGTGCTTGAACACAGGGAGTTGGTGCTTCCTTCTAGTTGGTGCTAAAGAAACCAGGGAGTTGGTGCTTCCTTCTAGTTGGTGCTAGAGAAAATAGAGAGTTGGTGCTCTCAGCAAGTTGCAGCTTGTAAAGCTGAGGTTGTAGCCTCATTATGAGTTGGTGCTCATATGTATGATACTGTAAAGAATGTAACCATTACTTATCATATAAAGAAAAGGAGGTTTTTACCCTGCATGGGTTTCCTCGGGAAATATTTGTCCCTGTGTTTCTCATATATGTGAATGATGCTGAAAGTGCCATTGTTTATTTCCCTGCATTATTGTGATTATCACTCAATTTCTCTACAAAGAGTTTAAAAGAACCATAATTGTTTAAGCACGGAAACAACTGATTCACCCCCCCTCTCAGTTGTCTAACACCAAAATGCAAATCTTAGTTACATGTGGTAGCCTCTTGTGCTTCCACATCAACATGTTGATGTCATCGTGTTCCTTGATAGTTATACAGATGGCCATGTGGCAGCCTGTGGGCCTTCCACGCGGCACCTCATGTTTTACTTTTTCCTTATTTTTAATGAAACTTTGAACAACCATAACTTTCTCATTCAGTGTCCATTTGAGGCTATTTGTGCATCGTTGGAAAGATCTTGTCGAGCTATACGCAATCGATTCATTTTCAAGATCATTTGAGATGATCAATTTTGGAGTGTTTTGAATCCTCCTAGATCACTAGGCTTCCAAAGGCCAAGGCCCAAGTGCAAGGGGATATGATGTCATCACCTAGTGCTTTGAAAGTGCCTCCAAAGGAAATGTCCATCATATTAAGTGTACAATGGATTTGGGGTCCTCTTCCCATCGTGTGGGGTGTGGAATCCATTCTTGAGTCTTTCAACCCCCTGTGAAGATCAAAATGGAATAATTCCTCCATGGAATAGCTTAAACTTGGCAAGGTCCTACAAAGCCAAAAATGTGTGCCCTCCAAGGGTCCACAATTTACAAGCATCATGCCAAGTAAGCCACATTTAATAAAAGAACCACCCAAACATGTACATCAAATCCCCCCTTTTCAAACTAAACAAATGCTCAAAGACCTTATACAACTTGTTAAATTTAGGTATGGGAGGGTTTTTGTGGTACCCTATTGGGTAGATCAATCCCCAAGTTAAGGAGTGTTTCCCAAGAAAACCCTCTCTAATTCATGTAGTGAATATGAGGTGGATGAGGGTATGAATTTTGGGCATGGGATTCTTGACATATCAAGGGATCATTTTTCTCATTTGTGGGTGCCTTTGTAGAGGGTGTGCAACATCCTCATTTACAATGCAACCATTTTCCAAGCCCTTTATTTTACATTAGTTAATTAATGTCCAAAACATTGAGGGATATGTGCAATGGAAAGTAAAGAGCACTGCAATTCTGGAGCTTAGAACACATTGAGTGTCATGTGCAAGGAAATTAAAAGACATAGAAAATGCATTCACTCAACAAGTGGGACATTTATCAATTATGTGTTCTCTTTTTCAAAGGTCCTTCAATTTTTATGGAGAAGCGATTCATTGTTATCGAGACCTTAGGGCAAGCATCTAGAGAACAATTTTATGGATTTTGTATTTTTCTAGCTACAAAACTTATGTACCTTATCCCCTTCTTCCCATGAAAAGAGGTAAAATCCCTTCTTGGGGTCAATAATCCCAAAAACCAAAAATATGAGGAGATGAAAGGGAAGAAGTGTGGAAAGTGGTAAGTATGGATGGTAATGGTATAATGACCCTTCAAGGAGACCCCCTAGTGTCAAAATGTTTCCTAAGGGTAACTTACTTACTAGGAAACAATGTCAACCACTAAGGATAAATGATGCAAAAGGTATAATTTACAAGAAAATGTTTTCATAATCAAGAAAGGACTCTTTGCAACATGCTCAAATGCTTCAATTATTAAAATGACAATTACCATGAGACCAGACTTGTTACCTCATGAAGCAACACATGTTGTCCTCTCTGGGCCAAGCTGGTGTGGTGGACATTGCTGCTATCAATCGATGGTGATGTGTGGAAAGAGGATGGGCTCTTTTTACTCATATCGATCTTGACACTCCATGCCTTCAACCTATGGGCCTTACGACATCATCTCCTTAGTTACCTCTAGGCATGGGGGATAAAAATTATTATTTGAGATAGTTGGTTCATGAGAACGTTGTCTCTCTTGAATATTGTCGAAAAGATGATCAGGTTTTTGATATATTCACCAAACCTTTAGTTGAAGCTAGATTTATCAAGCTCCATATGATGTTTGGGCGTCAAGAAGCTACAATTGTGGGGGGTGTCAAGATGATGTAATTTCACCTCCTGAATCTCTAGAGATGTGTGATGATGGGGAGGAGTTGGAACATGAATCATTGATGGTTCATCACACATATTGTTTATTCAATCGGTCGGACAATCAACCTACATCTGGATACAGTCAGTCGGGTAGTCAACCAGATCTCTACACTAGTCGGTCAAGTAGTCGACACTCCTGTCGATAAAATAGTCGATTAGCAGTCGAATATAGTCGGGTGGTGAATCCACCAACCCAACAATCGACTACAATTTGGATGCATAGGTGGTCGAGTCGAGCATCCTTGTCAAGCCAAATTGAAAATGTGGATTTGATAGAGTCAAATCTAACAATCGACGGTTACATGTGGACAAGATCTTCTACAATCTATGGAAGTTGATTAGATCATGAGGCTATAAATAGGAAACCCCTTGGTTCATTATCATCATGGTGATCACGCAATCAAGTTGATATCATATGGAAATAACAAGATCCAATATGCATTGACATGTTCTAATCACAATGTGTTTGCTCAAATGTTATAACAGTGTCTTTAGACACCACCTTTTGTCTTTGAAATTTGTTATCCATGTTCGATTATCTATATAATTGTCTATCTATTTTATTATAGGTTTGACCTGTTTCCCAACACACTCCACTACAAATGTTTTAAAACGTCACACTTATTTAATAAATGGATAAAATGTACATCATAAAATAGCCTTCACTTATACCTTTTACTAGTGTACAACTATACAATTATACAATGTATATTAATGCCATGGATTAAGCATTAACTAAAATACCAAATAGATAAAATGTACATCATAAAATAACTTTCACTTTTACCTTTTACTAGTATACAACTATACAATGTATATTTATACCATGGGTTAAGAATGAACTAAAATACCTTTTTTATTCATATTCTTTTCCCTTTTTGTGTTCTTTCCAACATGTTTTTCATGCAAGTTCATTATGATAAAAATAGATTTTCATCCATTCATAATATGGTTTATGTTTTTTCCAAGATATATAATGTATCCAAAATATCAAAAATACAATCCTAATAACAAATCATTGGATTTTTTTTAATTTATTAAATAATTCCAATAAAAATAAAATATTTTAGTTCACACTTTTATATCACCCCATACCCATATAAACTACCAATAAATACACCCATTTTAAAAAATACTAAATTAACTATGTGCTTAACTACAATCCCACCAACATCAACATTATATAAAAGTTAAAAAAAAAAATCACTCCAAAACAAAATTATTCTATTATACCCCGAAAATCCAAAAAAACACATTTATTAAACAAACAATGTTTAATCTTTACATTATTCATTTTTATATTCCCCTTTAAAATGTTAATCAAAACAAAACAACAACAAAAGTATTCAACT
Source organism: Picea glauca (assembly GCA_000966675.3). Classification (NCBI taxonomy): domain Eukaryota; kingdom Viridiplantae; phylum Streptophyta; class Pinopsida; order Pinales; family Pinaceae; genus Picea; species Picea glauca. The sequence goes on from JZKD02S0075651.1 coordinate 199,876, forward strand.
ACACCCCAAAATTCCAAAAAAACACTTTAATTAAGTATCGCTTAATCTTTACATTCTTCACTTTTATATTCCCGTTTAAAATGTTTACTAAAACAAAACAACTCCATTGCTTTTATGTTCCCTTTAATGATTTATCGAAACAAAACAATTTCAAGGTATCTCATCAATCAATTTCCATTTAATAATACTTATTAATGTATTGAGTTTTGATTCTACTTTTTTTAAATTTATTGTTATAAATTTTATTGATTTAAATAATATAAATAATACTTATTAATGTATTGAATTTTGATTTTATTTTTTATAAATTTATTATTATAAATTTTATTGATTTAAATAATATAAAATAAGATAATATAAAATTAAAATATTATGAATTGATAATATATCTTTTTATATTAAAAAAAATAATATAAATTTTAAGTCTCTAGGTGTAAGACAGTCGGTGATGGAGTGTGTTGTTAAGGTACTCCATGATGTTAAAGTCACCGATTTGAAACCTGTGGGGCAAAAAATTTAGCCATGTTAAGGGTTGGTGTGGTTCAGGCCGGGTGCGATCCACTGGTGATTTTGACGGCTTAGATGCCCTTGAGTCGCGGTTTCTCAAGCCACAAAAAAATATAATATAAATTTTAAATTTTATAAAATTATAAATTAAATATTAAAAAAAATAATAAATAGTTAATTTCTTATTTTAAATATTTTTTTAAAACAAGAATATAATATATTATCTGTTTCCATTTAAAAAGGAATAAATTCAATTAATTCAATTAATTAATGTAGCAAAAGTAAACAAGTGTTGCATGGCAGCATAGTCTCTGCTGGGTTCAATTGGGAATAAATGCACAAGGATGAGGAAAAAGTAGCAGAAGCAAATGGAAACTATAGTGGAGATGTGGCAAGCAACATGAAGCACATGTGGTATCCATGCAATAAATGACACATGGCCTCTAGAGTCCCATTTATTTTTTGAAACTATATAATCCATCTTGTTATGTTCAAAATTTTCATTCTTTCCAGTAGTGTGACTTGCTATGTTCGAAATTTTCATTCCTACCTTGCATGTTTTATCTCTTCAATGTATACTTTCATATGGTTAGAGTTAAGTACAATTTACATAAACCATCTAGCTTGTATGGCTCCATAAGTGCTAGGAAAATAAAAGTTATATGCATAGCAGGAGAAAAAGATATGCATGAGAAAAATATAATTGAAATTAAATAAACACAATTTCTTGACATTCAACATAGTTGAAGATAAACATTTATGAGCACATAAATATAAAATGCGATAAAAAATAGTTTTATTTGGAATATATCAAAAAATAATATTGTCTGTTACATATTCCTGGAAATTTAAATGTGTTTGTCATATAGATTGGGATTGGGGCTTCCGCGGACCATAAGAGAAATATGTACAAGAAATAGGACTGTGGAAAAAAGAAGTGGGCGAAGGTAGAGTGTAATACCTGGAAAGAAAAAATTGGAAGGTATCAATATTTGGCTAGACATTTCTATTTAAAAAGGTGGAATAACTGGATTGATAAACAAAGCAGGATGTGATCAGTATAGACTTACAGTGATGGTACCTATCACCCCTTTTTCTATTTGCTTGCTGATGCATTTTTATTGTTATCGTCAACGACTACTAGAATTGTGCCAATTGCCTGTTGCCTTTCGTCTGCGACCCACTTCAATTCCCTTTCAACCCATTCTTCAATGTAGCTTCTCAAGGGGGTGATGTTGATCTCATTCCGGATTTTTATGTTGAAAATTTCCTTTTCTAATTCCCTTAGAGTGATAGAAAGATTACGCAAAGCCTGATCAATGTCTTCATTATGTACCAAATAGTCGACTAGCTAGTTGTCCACGTCATCTTCACCATATTCAAGGATGTTGTCGGACTTTTCTAAAGACAATGCCTTAAAAATATCAACTTGTTTATCAAGGTCTTTCTTAGTTAAGGGAAAGGAGTTTACGATTAACTTGGGGTCTTGGACCTCATTTGTCCTTCCAGCTAAGTCTATTTCATTCAGCTTTGTGAATAGTTTTTCTTTCTTTGATATGGCTTACTCACATGATTAGACAATGAGATGCAGGTTCTTTGCTTTATCTTTCTAGCATGCATTTAATTGAGTGATCTAGTTTTTGGAGGTGATATCTTGTTTTCTTCTTCTCATTTATGTCATGTTTTTGACATGGATGCAAAAAGGGATGACCATGTCTAAATAGAAATGTTATACATTTTTTAAATCCACCTGCAAATGTTTGAGCAAAGTATGTGCCCTCGTTCCAAGGGAAGCCATAGTTTGTGATGTTTCCCAGGCCTCAGTAATCAGTTCCATTCTTTTCCATATCCTCTACACGATGCGAGGAGGCTGGAGGATCCTTTTAACTTGGCTGTAGGGGTGGCAGGCATGGATATTACTAAGGGATTGGCAAGCAATGGAATAGGAATCAAAGCTTCCTCCAATTCCTTGACTTGATCCTTCAATCTGGCATTCTCGGCCTCAATGCCTCCAATGGAATCATCAAGATAATCTCTAGTTTCTTTATGAATTCGAGAGATTTGGGACAGCCGCATGTTTGCAAGGTTAACCTCTAAACGAGATTTTCCTTTTATTTTGTTTACATCTGTCTTTTCAATAATTAATTTTTTAGACTTGCTGTAAAAAAAAACGTTGTGGAATATGAAGGATTCATCTTCATAAAAAATTTCAGTATCAGCTATGTCCATTGAACGAGTATGTTGGATCACATCTTCTGACTAATCAAGGTTGTGAGAACTATCAATTTTAGGGTGAGGAGGGTTGTTATCTCCTCCTCCGTTTGAGAAACTCTGGGTTTCTTTCTTACTGTGGTGGGTCATTGGAGAGATGCTCCAGGATGTCTTACATATGCGAGTGCTACTCGACGATTGAACACTCTTATCACCGGGGCCTTTTCCCCGTTGCTTGTACAATTCAGTGGTACTTTGCAATGTGTCTAGGTTACCGACATCAGAAGCAAGAGTGTTGTCACAAGTGTCTTTGTTTTTGCTAAGGTTTTTATGGAAAAAAGAATTGTCGAGGCCAACTGTAAGTAAATGTTCTAAAACAATTTTATTAGGGTCGAATCCTGTTAGCTTTTCAACATATCTTAGGTTCAAGTTGTTGAAATGGGCTATGAATTTGTCAATTTTTTTGATGTTTCTCAACATGAAGTCCCCGACTTTCCAAGGCAGAGGAATGAATTGTTTTTTTCTCTTCTCATGGAATAGATGCAACCAGTAGTTGTATTTCCTTGCTATCTCTGTAACAAACATTATGTCTGTAATGTGACATGGAAGGAGAGTAGGTTTTTCCTTGGAGCCAAAAATATTTATCACACTGTAATTATCCATTGGTTCAAGTGCCCCCTTCCTATCCAGAATGGTTGCCTAGTAAGATATGCGGGGAGCATCTTCTCCTAATAACAAAACTTTGAAAACATAGACAAAGTCATTAAAAACCTCATAAAAATAGTGGGAGGCCTTGTGCTTCCACAAGGCCCGGGACCAAAAGGTTACTGTGTCAAATTCCCAATTCACCTTCTTAGACAGAGACAGTTTTGGAAACTGGCAGCAATGTGCTATCACAAGAACCAAGCAGGATGACATATAAAATTTCTTGTCCTTTTTCAATCTTGACAATTGGGAACAAATTTCATGGGAAATTAGCTTCCCCGAATAAAAAATGGTTTGTTCCTTGACTGTGAAATACAAAATATAAAGAACCATTTGAGAAATAGTTGTTGTGGATTCTTGTCCCATTATTCTTTAAACAACCAAGCAATTTCCTAGATGGATTTCTAAATGAACTAACCTGCAAGTTTGTGATATCTTCAAGAACTACCATCGGATCTTCCAGGAACTCGAGCAAGAGGTCCAACCCATTGTTATGCTTTATTAGGAACTTCTTGGAGTCTTCTCCTTTGAACATCAATGTTGGCTCCGAAAATCTTAACATCTGGCAGAAGACCTGAGGTAACAAAGAAACAAAAGAGTGGTACCATAGTGGAATAATTCTTTTGCCTGAAATATATTTATCGGCGCACCAATACACCAGCTCCTTACAGTCAAAAACTTCAGGGACACAACATGCACGAGCAATCCCAGAGGTCCAAATTATTTCATTCTGGGCAGAAGGGTATGAGTAGTAAGAATATGCCCTAGATCACTGGAAGTTATGGTCCTCACGCCCGAATATATTCACTATATATCCACAGAACTGTTGTTGAGCTAGTGCCATAAGTTTATGAGAATGTGTCTTTTCTCCAGACGATGCTTGAAATGAACAGTTGGAGGGGATAGTATAACCCTCCGTAAATGTTGGTTCAATGCGTGTGAATGGGAAATCTCCTCGAGACTTTTGCTCATTAATGAAAATTTCTATGGGTGCTGGATGATGAGTTGTTAGAAGTAAAGATTACTTATTGCATACTTAGAAGTATGAAGGTGGTGGGTACGACGAAGAGAAATTAAGGTTTGGAGGTTTCGTGAATTTGCCAACCCGACGACATGCAAATGAAATTCCATGATATTTGAAATTAACACTCGGAAGGGATGATATAACCCTCTGCAAATCTTGGTTTAATGCATATCAATGACAGATCTCCTCGAGCCTTTCTCTCATCAATGAAAATATA
>JZKD02S0075651.1:228282-241323 GCA_000966675.3 Picea glauca
ATTAATATTGACCTTTATTACATCCGAATATATTAATCTACCCATGTGCGGGTTAGGACCTTAACATGTCCGCCCCCTTAAAAACAGCCTTGTCCTCAAGGCTTGAGATGTGGAACTTCGACGATCAATTTGTATATTGAGGAACTTCGGGTGTTGTATATAAAAGCATGAGACATTCGGAAAAATAACTAAGTAACTAGAAAGGGTAAGAAAACGAGAAAACGAAAGGGTAATTTGGTTGCCAATATGTATATCGGGGAAGTCCGGGTGTTGTTTGCAAGGGGCGGAACAATGGAAATGCAATGTTGAGCCCACCTATCCGAGAACCCGTGATCCACAAAGTTTGTTGAATATGAAACAGGGAAGACGTCAGTCGGAGTCATGATATAAAAGTATCAGTGGAAATCTGAAGATGTGAATCCACCAACCCCCACACCTAGACATTTTCCGAAAAATGACCAAGTAACTAGAAAGGGAAACCAGAGGGAAAAAAGAAAGGTGATGGCAATTTTCAGAAGTGGGGATTGGTGTAAGAAAGCCCAATTGATGGTATTAACAGTAACTATGAAGTGCATTAAACAGGTGAACATGCTCTTCAATCAAGGAATAGATAAAGAGAGACATGCTTATAGTTTCTAGTATGTGTTTGTATAAGATAAGCATCGAAAAGCCACAAGAAAATCAATTTTGGGATGTTTAAGTAAAATTATTGTACTGTCAACTTCACCGTAAGTATAACAATGACGAATTTGAATTTTAAGACAAATTTTAATTTTATTGTCCTGTGGTTGATATGGTAGTTTCATTGGACTTCACATCGTATATATCCTTTTATTTCAAAATATTCATGGAGATGAATTTTACTAAGTTCATCGATCAAGGAAAAGTGATAAAATGATCCACATAGTACATTTTTATAAGAGATCTTATATTAAAAGGCAAAGCATGTCCTGTATATTCTTTGAGATCATAGAAAAATTGCCAAGATCTTGAATTTATCATTAATTTTCCAGAACAAAGCATACAATGAAGAGCCAAGTAAACACCAAATGTATTGAAAGTCGATGCACAAGGAAACACATGAACATAGAAGGTGCCAAGTGAGATCCCACAAGGGTCCATAGAGAAGTACGCATCGATCGATGCATCAAACAATTTGATATATAAAAATAAACACACGTGGCATTGGTTTTCTCTTACATCTGTTATATGTTCCCATGAAAAAATAACCGGGGCCATGAGATATGAACAAAATTCTGTCAAACACAAGACAACACAAAACCAACGGAGCTTCTCCATTGTATCACAAATATAACCAAACCTCCAAATGGGGAACAAGAAACTTGTCGATTAATATTTTACCATGAAGCAAGATTACTATGGACATTTTCTTTTGATAGTTCCATGTTCTATCACTACCAGTTCTAACAATGCCAAATTTCCAATATTATTGGAAATGCCCGATGGTTCTTCCGAAAGGAGAAATCCATTTAGATGGTTCAAAGGATGGCCCTGAGTTATTCACAGTTGGATACTTTGTATGGGGTTTGTCCTGATGCTTCCCATTTCTGGACTGAACAATCTTATGCTCTTGTACGTCAACAATAAATGCACCTGCCTGTATGAATTTCAATGCCCGAACTCCCCAATCTCTATAGAAGATTCTGAAGATCCCAAGTCCATGCTTTAATCCATGTTGAGTCCTTTTTTTTCATTTATTGCATCAATAAAATGTACATATCATACCATAAATGTATAGTTGGATATTATCTTCTTTGTTTATTTGGGTACCCAAAAAATGCAGAAATCCTGCCATGGCTATATAGTTGGAAAACATTTTTCCAATTTGGGCACCCAAAAATGTGCAGACTCCTCCAACAAATCCACAGCTAGCCACCATTTTTTTTTCATTTGGACACCCCAACAAATATGAAAAATTATTACTGGAAGATGCAAAAAATAAATCAAAATAACAACAACGATTTGATTTGTAGTTAGATTCTCCTTGTTTTTTCAAGTGCACAAAAAGAGACAAAATCTCTAGAAAGAAAATTTTACATCCATAGATGTAAACTCCAAAGAACTCAAGTCTGACGAACATTCATCTAGGTATTGAAGAAAAATTATAGACACACATGAGATTTTTTCATTTCCTTCCAAAGCTTGATAGGAATTTTTTATTTTTTTTCCATCCGATATGCAATATTGCATTGCCCTCATTTAAGGTAAATTTTCTATGTATCTGAAAGTCACACAACATGTAGACATTGTTTTCCTTTTTTCTGTAGGTATAATTCATATGGAAATTATACTAACCCAAGAAGCACATCTTGCAACAGAGGTTGTCTAATTGTACAATGTACGATTGTGTTTCCCACGGTTTGGATGGCAACATTGAGGCAATGTCTATATATGTAATGGATTTTTTACTACATCGCATACAATAAATTGTATCATCATTTATGAAAGTAGAAGCAGAAATAGTAGAGTTGCATTTGGCACATACAGGCTTGAAGGGGGTCAAGTACACATTCACTGCAACCAAAACACCCTCAACCTGGGCATGTAAGCATAGTAGTTAATATATTGAACAATATAATATACAACTACACAACAAAAAAAGAAAAACTGCAGAAAATTGGTGAAGGCAATTTGTATGAGAAAAGTGAGGATGAAATTGTAGATGTATACACACAACAGTTGTAGATCTAGTTAGTTTCTTGAGATCTTGTACTATGTTTGTTTGCAATTCTGTGACAAATGTTGCTTGGGTTATGCGAAATATCCTTGCTTTAACATCTCTTTTCTTTGTTATATTTTTGAAGAGAATAAGTGAAAATTGCCCTTTATGCAATTATTCTTCCATCAAGGAAAACAAATTTGAATAGGTGTCGAACAATTGCAGCTGCAACATGGAACAATGCAATAGTTATGTAACATAACCGAGATACATGGACATGTGAAAGTAAAGGACAAAACTGGATATGGAGAATGGTGCCATTGCCTTGTCATTGTCTGACTCTCCATCTTTTATATGAAAAATGTTTTGTGAGCCAAGTTTTCTCGTGAGTGTGACAGCTGCACCAATGGTTCTGATTGGGTAAGTTTCGTTGCTCTATGCAAGTTGGTTGATAGTTGTGTCCAGGATGAAATGATATTCGGAACAAATAGCGTGAATTTTTTCCACAATACTTGTTTCGTTGAGAGATATAATCCGATCACAATCACCATGGTCATATACATTTTTGGGCAATATATTAAAATTTGTAATGGATATCCCATTACCTCGAAATATATTTTCTACATGTTTCTGCACAAGTTGTGTGGGGATAGTCAGTGTGACTGTCATCAGGGCCACGTTGTCTATCATGTCAGCATGCATAATGGATCTAGTTTTGTTTTTCTTATCCAAGTAGGTGCTATAAATGACCATTATGTCCCCGACGAACACTTGTCCAGTTCGGTGGTTTTTCAAGACCTCTATTGATAGTATTTTGGGTGTTATAAGTTTAGACCTGGTGACATTTTTTGAACAGGAAAAGTAATGTGAATGGTAGTGTGCATAATTTTTTTGTTCTCTTTTTTCCTAGCATAAATGTACAAGTAGACGCACAACTTGGATGAAGTATGGAGCCAGAGTTTTGCAACCAGACCTCTTAGTCTACGGAACTTGCGCTATGTTCGACATCTCACTTGTGCTCATTGATACTTCTTGTGAAATGCAAAGTATGTGTTGTAGATGACATCAACATATTTACCATGGCATAGATGAATAAATAGCTGAGGATATTTGTTTGGTAAACATATGAAGAACACAATGTATGCATCTTTACCTTTGGCCTTGTTGATCTGTTGATTTTTGCGATGATTGACTGCTCATGGCCATGTCACTAGTCCAACGTTTTCTGATGCAAGCATGTGTAGATGAACATCAAAAGGAATAAATAATCACATTCTTTGTATATTTTCCATAATTATTCTAAATGTCACATACAGGGTCGAAGGAGATGGAATAGGAAATGGGGTGTCAAGGGATACTCAGGAAACATGAGGACCCGACGGTCAAATTATATGCCTTAGATTTTTTTACTGCAAAAATGTGTAACATGAAAAAGGGCATGATGGGGGGGTATGACGGCCAATCTATATATCGCAGAACCTATGAAGCTATAGGCGTAATCTTGAACCCACCAGCCCAGGAACCCATGATTGAAAAATTGGCTAAGTATGGAATGAGGAAACCATCGATCGGAGTCGTGATATAGAAGCATGAGTATAAATGTGAACCCGTGAGTCCGCCAACCCACACACCTAGACATTTTCGGAAAGATGACTAAGCAAAGAAACCAGAAAGCAAAAGTAGACAAGGAAAACGAAGGGGAATTCAATTAAGTATAGAAGAGGGAAAAAAAAGGGATAATAGAAAGTTGGAAAATTAGAAATGGGGAGGGAAATGTTTGGAATCATGAAGTCTCAACAAAGGCCCATTATTTCCAAATAATCATTTTCTAGTCCAATATTATATGCACCCACCCGTTTTGTGTATTTGATTTACTAGTATAGTTGGTACACCTTTTTGAAGATTGTACTACAACCCCTTATGATGTGGAATATAAGAATTCATCTTCCTATTCAACCAATCTATTTTTTTCAATGTAGCAACGCCAAACATATAGTGGACATGAAGGTAAGTTAGTATGTAGAAAAAAATGTAAAAGAAAAAATACAGTTCTATTTATTTCAATGTAGCAACAAAGAGAATCCAATTCACATGAGGATAAGTTACTATGTAGAAAGATACATAGTATCTACATATAGTAAAATAGGTAAAAATCAGTAGAACAAATATACAGACAATAAATGAAATACTAAACACTGGAATATGAAATAAGAGTAGAGGCATGCACCTTTGTAACGTCTCCTCCACATTTGCAGAAAAGAGTTCATCGTCTTCTCCAGCTACTCTGTTTGTTTAAATGTAGCAATGCAGAAAAATACAATTGACATGAAGGAAGTTGGTATGAATGAAGACATGTAAAACAAATAAACAGAGTTCGATTTATTTCAATGTAGTGGCACAAAAAATACAAAGGACATGAAGATAAGTTATTATGTAGGAAGATACACAATATCTACATACAATAAATTAGGTGAACACATACACAGACAATAAATGAAATAAAAAACAATAGAATATGAAATAATAGTACAAGCATGTACCTTTGTATCTCCTCTTCTACACCTACGGTAAGACTCCTTCGTTTTCTCCAGCTATTCTGTTTGTTTCAATGTGGGAACACACAAAATACAATGAACATGAATGGAAGCTGGTATGCAGGGGAGAATAAGTAATATGTACATACACTAAATGAGAATCAACAAATAGAATAAAAGATAGTTAGAAACATGAACCTTTTCTTTTCTCCATCCGTGGTTGTAACTATATAAAGTTTTTCCAGCCCAAAATATCTTACAAGTAAAAAATTATTAAGAAATTGCATGGCCATAGTTGAATGATTTTCGTTTTCTAGAACAAAGTATCTAGATATGCTTTGAGACATGGAAATACAATTTTGCAGTATCTTTGGTGTACATCTAATATTTCAAGTACAAGACAAATTGTATCGTGGTCACACCAGTCTGTGTATAGGATAAAGAGGTTATATTGTGATATGGGCAATTTTCTCCATATATGGTTAATAAGTGTGTTTTGCACATGTTTTATCTTAACAAAAAGACAACGGACATTGTAATTTCACATGTAGTTGTCCAATTATTTGTTATGCCACTATTTTTTCATGTCAACACTGAATTATCCTATAATGATAATGGTTTCGTCCAAATGTAAATGGTGTAATTCATTTGAGAACACATTCATTATGCTAGCAATGTTGCATGCCAAATAACATAGAAACTGAATACTGCAATTTGCAATCCACAAAACAACACTCTTTCTAGCACCATCTCAATATCCTTTTCTTCTACAAGAACATTTTGCAAATACATGTAGGTATGGTCTAGAGCTAGGAAAAAAAATTGGAGACAAATTTAAGAGCACGATAGGCGGGCACGGGACAGGCATCGGATATCGACTTCGCCAGACACAAAAAATGACAAAACCCCAGGTCCACTTGCAGTTGCAGGACCTGAACACCGCAAAATGCAAAAAAAAATAGCTCCAACTGTTGGTGCAGGGCCCCAACCCTGCAAATCCAAAGCAAACAAAAGAAAAAAGAAAGAAACAAACCAATGAGCAAGCACGAACAGGCCCAACTGCAGCCCCGGGACCTCAAACTTGCAAGCTTGAGCCAAACAACAACAAGCAACAACAAACGAATCAACAAAATGGAGAACAAGAAACAACCACTGAACCAATAAACAACATATATATCTCCAATGATTACCAAACTACAGCCCAAGCACAGAAGGAACCGGAAACATACGATGAGCATGCCAGTAGAAATAATCAAACATTCCTACTTGCAAACTGCAAACAATGAACAACAAAGAATGAATAGAAATGAAATTATGGCATTGAAATTTACTTTGAAATGATGAACGACAGAAGCACAGGTCTAATTGTAGGTGCATCACCTAGACCCCGCAAAGTAAAAAAAAAAAAATAGCTCCAAATGCGCATGCATGACCTCATCCCTGGAAAGTTGAAGTAAACAAAAGCAAGCAACAAGCACCAACATGTCCAACCGCAAGCATAGGTCATCAACCTTGCAAATTTGAACCAAACAAAAACAAGCAAAAACCGACGAACCAAGGAACAAGAAGCACCCATCAAACTAGTAAACAATGTATGTATCTTCAATGATGACCAAATTTCATTTCAAGAATAGAATATGTATGAAACATACAATGGCTATGCAACTGGTGGTGGACAACAATATTATCCAAATTCACTGCAACATTGTATGGAAAAATTCACGGAAAAATGTACTCTGAGAAGCCTATTTAGGTAAACATTTAAGGTTGTCATGATGTTTAAGGGCCTCACAATATGCAAACATTTAAGCTGCCAAGCCTGTTCTAGTACCTCGCGCTATGTAAACATTTAAGTTGTTAGGCTTATTCAGGCACCTCAAAAAAAGTGTCAATTCTCTAAACCTTCGGTATGTAAACATTTCAATACAAGTATAAATAATAATAAAAGAACATATTAATATGAAGTCAACGAATTATCAATCACTATAGTCCCTCTATGCCTTCAGCAGGGACTAATAATAATAAAAACATTAAAAACCAACGTCAATGCTCAAAACTTTCTCTATGTAGACATTTCAGTAAAAATGTAATAAAAATTAAAAAAGAGTGTCTAAGCTAAAAAATTAGGATATCTAAACATTTACAACATTGGGAACAATGAAGCTGGCAAGAAGACCTCCAATATATTCTCCAATGAGACGATGACATATAATGTTTTTGTTTATTATATAAAAAATAATGTTTTTACTTGTATAGTACAGACAATACAGATGATGAAAAAATTTATAGTCAAAGGACATATTAATATGAAGTCAAATCGATTGCTATAGTCCCTCTACGCCTTCGACAGGGACTAATAAATAAATAAATAAGAAAAAGGATAAAAAATGTGTACAAAGTGAATTCAAAAGTAACCAATGTTTTGTAATTGTTTAAATACTATGTAGAATTAAAGAATAATAAATCAATAACTATTGCTAATTTGATATATTGTAACATCCCGCTCTGGCGCACTGAGAAAACGTATTCTTTGAGGACACTTGCTCGCAAGTGATCTGGACTTTTATGATGTTAAAACATTTATCCTTGATTATGATGCGTTATGATAGATGACATGATGTTTTACTGCTTTGATGTAGACAAGTGCTATTGACTCAGTTTTATTGAGTGTGTAGGGTTTTGGACCTTGAGGATGCAGAGGCATCGGTGGAACCCCTTGGACTTCGGATTGAGTCAGGGAGTGTGCTATTTGGGTTGATTTATTTACTGTGATATTCATTGATTTGATGATATGATGTTGACATGTTCTGACACGACTGTTGATGATGCAGGCTGACGATAGTTTGCTGACTAGACTCACATATGGAGTAGAGGGGCCACACAAGATTTCCAGAGAGGTTGAGGGAGAGGTGTGGACAACAACCCTGCCACAGCCTACTAGCACTCCTGTCGTGGCTCAAACTATAGGTTAACGATTACCTATTTCGAGAGGATCCACGATGCCGTGAGGGAAGACTGCGATAGTCACTCACGATGATTCTAAGGGGAACGCCATAAGGCCGGGGCCTTATTCCTTAGAATCCTTAGTCTCCCACAAGTTCACCTAGTGGAGTTTTGACTCCAGGGGTTATAGATGTCTACCAATCAGTCAAGTTGGCGAGTGTCACCCTTGGAGCACGTGGTGCATCCTGAAGGGCACGTCGCGCAAAAGAAACATAAGTTAGCAAGTGGCACCCTTGGAGCATGTGGTGCATCCTGAAGGGCACGTCGTGCAAAAAAAACGAACGAGGTGAGTGGCACCCTTGGAGCACGTAGTGCATCCTGAAGGGCACATCGTGTTGATGATGATGAAGAAACAAACCTAGATGGACCTAAGACATTAACGCCTTAAGAAATTCTTAAAACGACTCCCCTAAACAATTGTCTCCCAGTTCAAAATTTAAACCTAAGTGTAAAAACTTCTCTAAGATAAAATTTCGATTAACCTTAAGAAAAAGACCCTATAAAAATAAAAATAAAGATGTAAACTAAAACCCACTTAAGTAATGGTTTTATTCTTCTTAAATTTAGGGGGGTAAAGTGAAGAGAGGGATAATTCAATTAAAATTCATGGTTCTAATTTGTAAAGAAGAAATAAAATTATTTAACGTGTGGGAGTATAAAAAGTTATGAATATAAAAATAAAATGAAAAGATTAATTAACGCATTTACCTTTTTGGTTTTAAAAAAATAAGGGAATAATAAAAATAGGGAAACTAAGTAATAAAGGAAACATATTAATGGAAAGAAGGGGACATAGGGTAAAAAGCAAAGTCAACATAGTAAGGAATCTGCAATTAAGAACTTTCTAAAATGAACTAAATCTAGCAACTTCATTTTAGGGAAATTTATTAAAGCATGTAAGGAGATCTAGGAACACCTAGGAGTAAATTTAGTAGCGAATCTAGGTGGGTGAGGGATTTGAGACAATTAATAAATTAAAGAAAATATTTATTGGAGAAAAGAGGGAGATGGACGACACTTGTGCGATGGAGAGTTTTTAGAATATTTTATTAAAACTTAATTTAAAATATGTTTTAGGGAAAGTTGGTGGGTCTCAAAACTATATAAAAGAAAAGGGAGATGAGGAAGAAGGGGATCGGCTAATAGCGTAATGTTACGTTGCCGAAATTGTGACTTGACTGATTACTTGTGGAGAGTTGGGATTTTCCAGCTTGGATAGGAGTGGTAGCTCGGCCTTGTGAGGCGAGCTGGGAAGCTAGACGGACCATCTAGATTGTGTGTGGCCCCTTTGCGGCTCAGGGGGCTAAGGGGGAAGCAGAGTACCCTTAGATATTGGCTGGGAGGTACCGGTGTAGTCTCGACGTTCAGCGAGGGGAGCGACACAGAGCAAGAGCGGTACGGAGTGCGCGGTCATCATTCGAGGTGGGAGTTAAGGCAACGATATGTTTTTCATTTTGCATGTCGTTATTAGATAAAAGATTTTTATGATCTCGTCATTGTCGACCTTCCTTGGATCTGTGCGATCTCCCTCTGTGCCTTGAATTTTTGTTCTCTATGTTTTTAAATTTCTATGGGCATTTTTATATTGTCAGGGGCGTTTTTATATTGTCGAGGGCGTTTTTACATTGCCCTGGGAGTTTTTATATTGCCGGGGGCATTTTTATATTGCTGGGGGCATTTTTATATTGCTGGGGGCGTTTTTATATTGTCGGGGCGTTTTTACATTGCCCTGGGTGTTTTTATGTTGATGGGGGCGTTTTACATCACTGTGGGCATTTTACACATCATTGTTGGCATTTTTATGTTGATGGGGGCGTTTTACATCACTGTGGGCATTTTACACATCACAGTGGGCATTTTTATGTTGATGGGGGCGTTTTACATCACTGTGGGAATTTTACACATCACAGTGGGCATTTTTATGTTGATGGGGGAGTCTGCGAGGTACCCACGATGTTTGTCAATTTCTGTTCATTGCCACTTGGGTAATTGCCATTGGATGCTGCAAATTTAACGGTTGTTTCTGATTTTTGTCCCTTGATCGCTACCCAGTTAATTTTGTTTCCTGAATTTTTTCCATTTGGTTGCGAGTTGTTAGCTGCCGAAATAAAAGTTATGTGGCCAGTGGTGTACGTCTGATGTTATGGAATTGGATGACTCCTTTTATTTAATGCAATTTTATGTGGTATAGCAGAGCCAAGTTCAATGCCCTTCTATTTATTTATTTATGGAATAATAATAATATAGGCAATGATTATGATTATGATTGAAATTTAGCATGATTATGATCATAATCATAATTATGATCATAATAATACAATGCAATTTGGTTTTAGTGTTATAAAAAGGAATAGATTTATTTCCCTTTCCATAGAATCTGGATTCTTTATATGTTCTATTTAATGTAATGTAATGTGATGATATGTTAATGGAATGTAATAAATGTTCAGGTAATGTAATAGTAATGTTAGTGGTTTATGTTAATACCATTATTTTTAGGATGCTAACTTCCAATACTGTCATTGTCCATGATAATGTTAGTGTAGTGTAATCTTTTAAATATATATTTCGCAATAGGGTAATGTTAAGGATGGTATCCTTTATGGTTTAGTTTTTATATAGTTATTTCTAATGATGTCTTAAACTTACTTATTCTCGCGCCCATGATTATTTAAGAATTGAATGACATGTTGCCTGATGAATGAGACTTGCACGCAATGGAAGAATCATGTAATGTAATGCTTCATGTTAAATGCTACGGTAATGATTTCTTTTATTATTAATTCATTGGAAAGGTTATGGTAATATAAATGTAATGTTGATTTATTTTATGGTAAAGTTACTGCAACCTCATTGCATTGGTAGCATACAAGGAGTAATGTGATTGGTGATTGATGTTTTAGTTGCAGGGTTATGATAACGTAAGATGTGAAGTTGTCAAGATAATGTTATTGTAAATTTATGGTATATGTAACTTATAGGATGTATTGAGATTGTTAATTAATTTCAGGGTTAGTACTATAATTGGAATTGTCCAAACTCACAGTTGTATGATATCTAACTTATCAATTGATAAAGCTAGTCAGTCTATATATAAGTCTGTGTGTGTGGTTGTTTCCTGTGTAAAGAATCCAGTGCCGTATCAAGAGTCTCGGGCCCTTTAAAGGCAGGGTTTCCACTCTTGCGACACACCTGACATAGATTACTAGTTTCTGCCTGAGCAGTCGGCCAGGAGCCTATCTAACATTCTCTCTCTCCGGAGCAAAGAACTAAGATTAAACGCCCTACTTTCCTGTGCAGAAATAGTAAAATCTACTACTATGGATTCTTCCATCTGTGTTCGTACCATACATCACACAATATGTCATTTGATGCTTACAGTTACTTGTTGTGTGCCTTATGTCAATGGTCATTTAATGCTTGCAGTTACTTGTTGTGCATCTTATGTCAATGGTCGTTTAATGCTCGCAGTTACTTATTGTGTGCCTTATGTCAATGGTCATTTAATGTGTGCAGTTACTTGTTGTGTGCCTTATGTCTTCTTGTTGTGATCATCGTGGTTGCGTCTTGTTAGTCGTCAGGTGGCGACGTAGAGTCAAGTGTGTCTGTTTCCTTTTTACATGCACGCACACACCTTAAACAAAAAAAAAAATCGCACCTATTATCAGAGTTGTTGTCGTAACAAGGAGGTTGTCACATATATGTTATGATTTATATGATATACAAGAATGTATTCAATTATCGAAGACAATTAGGTTCTATCATTATTTATGTGTGTTGGTGAACACAACGAAGGGTTCAATAGGTGTGCACATTTTTGGTTGGACATAGAATGTTGTTGGGCATTTCAGAATATGATTTCAATAGATTTATGGTTTGGAGAAAAATCCATTACATAGAAAAGAGAGTTTTGTGGTTTTGATACAATGAGGATATAGCCTTATGGGTAATGGTGTATCCATCATTTGGCATTTCTGTTTACTTTTTGAAAGGACCTAGAAGAAGTACAACTCACTTCAGAAAACATGGCTTATATTAGAAAACATGGCTTATATCATGCGACCAATAAGAACAATCCATGTTTTGACAATGATCAAGTGACAATTCTGTAATTGGGATTGTGTTAGTTTAGTGGATTATAATGTGAAAAGAAGATGACCAAATTATGGAATTGTGTTAGTTAGTGAATGATAATGTGAAAAGAAGATGACCAAATTGCATGAAATGTTAGTGTTTATAACCTGTTGGGCCCCAACAACTCCCCCTGTATTTTTACAAAATTTAAAGGGCCCCTAGTAGAATCTTGATAATTATAATGAGCTACAAAATCAACCTTTTCAAATAGTTCTATGCCTTGACTTGTTTTGATACAAACTTAAGACATTCACTATAGTATGAAACATTCATTACAAGAGTATATGTCAAAAGTTAGAAAGGAGCATAAAAATCTCAATTTAAACAAAAACATTAATTTTTATTAAATGTTTACTTTCGTTTAAATTATGATTGTGTGTTCATTMTTTTGCTCATTAGCAAGTTTGACTATTTTGAATAATGTGTTCAATACTTCATCAAATTTTATCTTGGTTGGTTTCTCATTTTCATGAAATCATTTGGTGATGTTAATTAATTAAATTATTTTTACATCTCATTTCAAAATAATAATAATAAAAGAATTATCTATCATTTGTTTGATTTTGTAAAAAACTAAAATTAATATTTTTTATTCATTAACTTGAAGCTTCTAGATTATATTTGAAAACAAATTATAAATAATGTTTGTTTATAAGTTATAGTTAGTTTAAATTCATTTTTTATTTTTCT
>JZKD02S0075651.1:243657-254396 GCA_000966675.3 Picea glauca
GGCACGTCGCGCAAAAGAAACATAAGTTGGCGAGTGGCACCCTTGGAGCACGTGGTGCGTCCTGAAGGGCACGTCGCGTTGATGTTGATGAAGGAACAAACCTAGATGGCCCTAATACATTTAGCACATTAAGAAATTCTTAAGCTTCTTCCCTAATTAAATGTTGCCTAGTTCAGAATCTAAGTCCTAAGTCTAAAACTTCTCAGGGTAAAATTTTAGTCTAACCTAAAGAAAAATAAAAAAGACCCTAAAAATAAAAATAAAAATTTAAACAAAAACCCACTTAAGTAATAGTTTGGTCTTCATAAAATTCTTGGGGTAAATGAAGAGAGTAAGAATTTAATTAAAAATAATGGATTTAAAAATTTCAAAGAAGAAATTATTCATTAACTTGTGGAAGTACAAAGATATTAAATTAATAATAAAAGGGAAAGATTTAATAACGCAACTGCCATTTTGGGCTTTAATAAAAATGGGAAAAAAGGGAATAATAAGAATTAGGAAACTAAGTAATGGAGGAAACTTAATAAAGGAAAGATGGGAACTTATGGTAAAAAGTAAGGTCAACATAGTAAGTAATCTGCAAATTAAGAACCTGCTAATCTGAGCTAATTTAGTAACTTCTTTTTTTTAGGAAAGTATTTAAAAAATGTAAGGGGATCTAGGAACACCTAGGAGTGAATTTAGGAGAGACTCTAGGTGGGTGAGGGATTTGAGACAATTAATAAATTTAAAGAAAATATTTATTGGAGAAAAGAGGGGGGTGGACGACACTTGTGCAATGGAGAATATTTAGAATATTTTATTGAAACCTAATTTAAAATGTGAATTAGGAAAGTTGGTGGGTCTCAAAACTCTATAAAAGAAAAGGGAGATGAGGAAGAAAGGGATCGACTGATAGCGTAACATTACGTTGCCGAAATTGTGACTTGATTGATTACTTGTGGAGAGTTGGGATTTTCCATCTTGGATATGAGTGGTAGCTCGGTCTTGCGAGGTGAACTGGGAAGCTAAATGGATCATATGGATAGTGTGTGGCCCCTTTGCGACTCGGGGGGCTAAGGGGGAAGAAGAGTACCCCTAGAGATTGGCTGGGAGGTACCGGTGTAGACTCGACGGTCGGCGAATGAGCGGCACAGAGCAGGAGCGGTATGGAGCGTGTGGTCATGATGGTGCAGCCGCACTCCTCAGAGCACGTTCACCTCCTCCAGGACCTTCTTTCCTCTTGGCCTGAAGAGTGTCAATTCTCTTCTATCTCCCAATCAGAAGATCTGCACCCATAGTTCTCATCTCACGATCCACGTTACTTACTTATCGGAGGATCGGAACTTCGTGGCTTCGCAAGTTCTCTATTGATCACTGAGTTCTCGAATCTCCGAGACCCGAGATGTCAGACAATGATGAATTTCTCCCACCTTTTTGGGACTTCTGCCCTTATAGTGGTCTCGCTACTCGCGACACCCAACACTCGAGTTTCCAACCTTCGATACGCAATGTGCCGAGAATGCCGAAACTCGCGATCTCGCTCCCTCGCGACTTCACTACTCGCGAGGTCAATCAAATCCTATGTTAGCTCCTGATGCCCGAGATGTTGAACCGTCGATATCTTGCGTCACCTGCCACGTCACCTTGTTGTGGCCCACACTATCCATGCAATAATCGAGACTTCACTTCTTGCACTATCGTGATTCCCGTGGTCAAATCTTCCGCTCCTTTCTCGTGATGGCCCGATAGCCGATCTTGCGATGGATCTAAGGACCTTGAATGGACTTGGATCAACGGCTCCACTCTACCTGAGCTTTTAGCCTCTCCACACTTGCGGTGTAACCTTCTACAATTCTGAGAGATCCAGCGATCCTCGGTAACTCGCGGGCTCTCCTTGGAGACCGACCATCCACTCTTCTTCTTGCGCAATCCATGAACAAGAAGTATCTCTTCACAAGACTGGTTCGCCAACTTGTGTCTCTTCCGTTCAACCTGCTCATGCACAACTTCTTGCTTGGTCCTTCAACGAACCTGAAGGTCTATCCCTCCTGAGCTTTCATGACTTCAAATCTCTCAGGAAGAAACTCTTGCACACACTCCTTGCGGCAAATCTTCAACAACGTCTAAGTGTTGAAGCCTTTGATCCTGCGCACTCCTGCAGCAGAAATATTTCAATCCCTTTGCTTAGAATCACAACTCTGAGTCTTCATCTAGCCTACGCACACCTTTCACGGCTCTGGTGCCCAATCTACACTTCTGAGAACTTAGAACAAAAGTTACCTCTATTTGAACCCTTCTATCAACGCACTCCTTGCAGACGATTCAACTGCACTCCTTGCAGGAATTCTCTGGTTCCAGATAGAGAAACAATTGAAACTAACTCCATGTTCTCACAGACTTCAATTCAACCATGAAATCACATACACAACATATAAAAGCAAATGTATGACAAGAAGCAAACATTCATGAGCATAATATCATCAATACATAGAGAATAACACAACCATGGAATTGAATCAAAGCTTCTCTATTAATTCAATTTCTGTACATGGGTGTTCTTCATACACTTCTCTACTTTCTCTTATCTCCTGAATGCTCTCAATGATAATAATAATACAATGTACAAAGGAGGGTGTCTATATCCCGTTTTCCCTCTTTGCGCTCTAAAGCTATCAATTCTAAAATTAAATTCCTATCTAACTTTACATTAAGTCTATTAAATGCCTTATCTACCTAAGGATGAGAGTTATCCGCTCAAGGTCCATTTACAATATACAAGTGCGTCATCTCTTAAATGAATCATTTAAGATCGCGCAACAATCTCAAAGCATTTTCAAAATTTGTGCTGGCACTGTCCAGCTGTCTTGCACTTCCGCACTGGCTCGCATGATGATCTGGCGATGCTCCTGCATCATACTCCTCGGCTCGAAAAATTTCATGGGCTCCTGTCCATGAGCTCTTGCACAGTCTGTCCATGCTTGTGTATCATCGCTTCGGTCTCCCAACTGGCATCCTCCACTGGGTGATTCTTCCATTTGACCAGATACTCGAAGTATTCTTTTCTCTTGGTCTTCTTACCCACTCGCTTGTCCAGTATGCATTCCATCTACGGCTTCTCTGCTACTGGAATCTTCTTCATCCACTAGATCACTAGTTCCTTTGTTCTAGTCTCTGCTTCTCCAGTCCTGTATGGGTATAAGTCTGGAATATTGAATATCGGAGATATCCCGATGCCCTCTGGCAACTCAATCTCATATGCATTTTCTCTGAATTTTCTCAAGACCTTGCATGGTCCGATTTTCTTCATCTTGAGTTTATTATATGTTCCCCTCGAGAACCTTTCTTTCCTCAGGTGCGCCAGAACTATATCACCAACTTAAAACTGAAGTTGTCTTCGATGTTGATCTGCTCTGCATTTATACTCCTGATTTGAATCTCGCAGTCATTGCTTCACCTGACTGTGAAGTTCTCTCATCATCTCAGTTAACTCTTCTGCACTAGCACTGCTAGCAGCAATCTGTCTTGAATCCCGCAATTCAGAAACTCCTCTCGGCTGTGTGCCATATACAACTTGAAATGGGATTTTTCCTGTACTCCGATTCACTGAATCATTGTATGCAAATTCTGACTGTGGTAACACACTGTCCCAACTGCTGTGGTGCTCTATCACCAAGCTTCTCAACAAGTCTCCCAGACTTCTGTTGATCACTTCTATTTGTCCATCCGTCTAAGGATGATAAGCAGAACTAAACGCCAAGTTAGTTCCTAGCTTCTTCCATAGCATCCTCCAAAAATGTCTTATGAATTTGGTGTCTCTGTCCGAAACTATACTTTTCGACAATCCATGAAGTCTAACGATCTCTTTGAAAAACAATTTTGCGATGTGCGTCACATCACTGGTCTTCTGGCATGGAATGAAATGTGTCATCTTTGAAAACTTTTCCACCACCACAAAGATTGAATCAACACCTCTTTGCGTCCTCGACAAACCTAGTATAGAATCCATGCTTATCACCTCCCATGGCCTCTCCGGTATGGGTAATGGCTGATAAAAACCTGCATTCTGCTTCCTCCCCTTTGAATGCTGACAAATCCGACATCTGTCAACAAACCGCTTAACATCTGCATGCATCCCTGGCCAAAAATATGAATCATTCATCTTCACGAATGATTTGTCATGGCCAAAGTGTCCTGCCAATCCCTCGCTGTGTTTCTCCTTCAACAGGTTCTCCCTCATGGAGCTTTTTGAATACACAGTTGATTGCCTCTGAGCAACAATCCTTCCTGGATCATATAATCTATCCACAGGCTTCTGTCTCTGAGAACTAGATTCTCAGCTGCTTCATAGGCCTCTGCAAAATCTGCATCTCCGGCATACATGTCCCTGAGATTTTCAAAACCCAAGGTTTTGACTTGAAACTCCTGCAACAACAAACATTTCCTGCTCAAAGCATCAACCACTTTGTTAGCAGTACCCGAAATGTGTTTAATGACAAATGTAAAATTATGCATATACTCTACCCATTTTGCATGTTTATGATTCAACTTCTCCTGTTGAGTCACAAAATGTAATGCATGATTATCACTGTACAAAACAAATTCTTTTGGATCAAGTAATGCCTCCACTTCTTCAGTGCCTGTATGATAGCATAAAATTCCTTATCATACATGGAGTATTTCAGTTTTGCTTCATCCAGCTTCTCGCTGAAATATGCAACTGGTCTGTCATCCTGACTTAAGACCGCTCCTATGGCATACCCACTGGCATCACATTTCACCTGAAATATCTTCTGAAAATCTGGTAACACCAACACTGGTCGTTCCGTTATCTTCCGCTTCAACAGATTGAATCTCTTCTCAGCTTCTGTTGTCCAATGAAAAGACTTATGCCACTTCTTCACTGTGTCCATCATTGCTGTGCTAATCCCACTGAAATTCCTGATGAACTTTCTATAGAAACTAGCCAAACCATGGAAACTTCTCGCTTCGAAAATATTTCTTGGTGATGGCCAATTATTGATCACTTCCACCTTATCTAGATCCATCCTCAACTCATTAGCTGAAATAATAAAACCCAAATAAATGAGTTTTGTCTTCATAAATGAAGACTTCTTCATATTAATTAACAACTTCTCCTGCTGTAACTTTCTCATCACAATAGCCAAATGTTTCAGGTGTTCAGCCTCTGATTTACTATAAATCAATATATCGTCCAAATAAACAATGACGAACTTTTTGATGAACTCCCTCGGGACTTCGTTCATCAACCTCATAAAGGTACTCGGTGCGTTTGTCAAGACAAACAACATAACTAGCCATTCATACAAACCTTCATTTTTTTTTAAGGTTGTCTTCCACTCATCGCCTTCTCTCATGTGAAATTGGTGGTATCTGCTTTTCAAATCTATCTTTGAAAAATACTGTGCCCCGCTCAGGCAATCCCTCAGATCATCCATTCTTGGCAATGGGAACCTGTATCTAATGGTTATCTTGTTGATCGCTCTGGAATCGGTGAACATCCTCCTGCCTCCGTCTTTCTTTGGACTGAGCACTGTTTGTACATCACATGGAATCAAGCTCTCCCTGACCAATCCTTTGTCCATCAAATCCTGGACCTGCTTCTTGACCTCCTCATTTTCTTGTGGCGTTAACCTGTATGTGGCTTTATTTGGTAAACTTGCTCCTGGTATGAGGTCTATGTGATGACTCACACTTCTCATCGGTGGCAACGAACGAGGTAATTCATCCACTATGATATCAACAAACTCCTCCATCAGTTCCTGAACCTCAACTAGCAAATCATCCACTCTTGTGCTAGTCAGAAGAATCCTCGGCTTTCTGACAACAAAGAATTGTGGATCTTCTTTCTTCTCCACCTCTGTAAGAAGCTCTTTCCCACTCATGAGAAGTATTGTGTTGTTTACTTCC
The DNA here is from genome assembly GCA_000966675.3 of Picea glauca. NCBI lineage: Eukaryota > Viridiplantae > Streptophyta > Pinopsida > Pinales > Pinaceae > Picea > Picea glauca. Next base: position 249,571 of record JZKD02S0075651.1, read on the forward strand.
GCCTTCACCTCCTTATCCTTTATCGGAAGCAACATATGGGTTCTCCCATTCTTCTTTAGAGTATATGTGTTCATTCTCCCATCATGAATCACATTTCTGTCATATTTCCATGGTTTACCCAACAATAGATGACATACATCCATGGGAATAACATCACACAAGATCTTATCATTATATCCGCCAATTTTAAATTCAACCAAGCATTGTTTAGTAATAGTTACTTGGTGTCCCTTCTGTAGCCATGAAACTCTGTATGGACTGGGATGATCAGTCATATCCAGCTCCAGCTTCTCTACCATCTCTGTGGATACGAGATTATCTGTGCTACCACTGTCAACAATGACCTTGCACACCCTGTCCTTGGTTTTGCAAGCAGTCCTGAACAATCTGGTCCTTTGCACTGAGTTTTCCACCTCCATCTTGGGTGTCAAAAGGACTTTGTGCATCGCAAGCGATCTTCCACCTTCTGCATCTTCTGCTTCAACATCTCGCCTCTGCGCTTCTACGATGTGAGCTTCCCCTGCATCCTTCTTTTTCTCTGGACACTCATAAGACTTGTGTCCATTCTTTCCACATGTGAAGCATGTGATTACTCCACCTCTTCCTCTACCTGGACCTCTAGTTCAAGAAAGAGTGTTTGCATCAGCATAATCTCCTCACTGATCATTTTGCTTCCCTCTCTGTTCAACATATGGCTGCCTCTGTGAGGTTCCACCTCTTTCACCCTTACCCTGAGGTTTCTTCCATTCCTCTTTGGGCTTCTGGAATTTATCCTGGGCAACTGCTTTGCCTCTTGGCTTGCTTCTGCCTCGCCCTCGCTGTCCTTGCTTTCGGCTCAGCTTCTCCTCAGCTTTCAAAGACAATTGGTAAGCATCTTCCACCATTCTAATGGTTATCATTCTTAGTTCATCCTAAATGTCATATCTCAAACCATTCAGATATCTCACAACCTTCTCATCATCGCTCTCCCGATGACCCGCTCTGATGCTCAGTCGATAGAACTCTTCAGTATATTCCTTGACTGTCATCAGCTTCTGTCTCAGGTTCTGCATCTGCCTGAACAGAGTGATCTGATAGTCCCTTAGGATGAACTTCTCCTTCATCTTCGTGATCATTCGATCCCAGCTTATGATCTTCTGCTTGCCTTTGTAGCGTATTTCATCTTGTAGCTCGTCCCACCACAATGCTGCATGTCCCTTCAAGCGTGTAACTGCATGCTTGACTTTCTTATATTCTTCCACATCTTCATAATCGAAGTATGTGTCAAGAGATCTAATCCAATCTAGCAGCTCCTCTGCATCTAGATTCCCCTCATAGACGGGAATGTCCAATTTTGTCTTTGCACCCGTCCTTGCGATGGCTTTGATCAACCGCTCGGTTGATGCATCTTCTGTTGTGACCTCTTCTTCATGTCCAACCTCCTCTTCAACTTCAGAGTCACTAAGATCTCCAGCACCGACTCCATGTCTTTGTGCTGTCTCCATCTCCTTGAGCCTTGCTCAGAGATCTCTCATCTGCCACTCCATTTCTAGATTTCTTGTTGGCCTGCCTCTTCTCTGTACTTCCCTGTCTTCTGGATCAGGTGATTGCCTCTCTCTTCTGGGCAGCATGGTGAATCTCTTTCTTCTGCTATAGAAAGCAAAGATATTCCCACACTGATACAACTTGATGGCGCAGCCGCACTCCTTAGAGCATGTTTGCCTCCTCTAGGACCTTCTTTCCTCTCGGCTCAAAGAGCATCAATTCTCTTCTATCTCCCAATCGGAAGATATGCACCCACAGTTCTCGTCTTGCGATCCTTGTTACTTACTTATCGGAGGATCGGAACTTCCCGGCTTCACAAGTTCTCTATTGATCACTGGGTTCTCGAATCTCCGATACCCGAGATGTCAGTCAACACTGAATTTCACCCACCTTGTTGGGACTTCTTCCCTTATCGCGGTCTCGTCACTCGCGACACCAACACTCGAGTTTCCAACCTCCGATACGCGATGCGCCGAGAATTCCAAAACTCACAATCTCTCTCCCTCGCGACTTCGCTACTCGCGAGGTCAATCAACTCCTATGTCATCTCCCAATGCCCGAGATGCTGAACCGTCGATATCTCGCGTCACCTGGCACATCACCCTGCTGTGGTCCACACTATCCATGCAATCGTCAGGACTTCGCTTCTCGCACTATCGCGATTCCCATGGCCAAATCTTCTGCTCCTTTCTCGCGATGGCCCGATAGCCAATCTTGCGATGGATCCAAGGACCCTGAATGGACTTGGATCAATGACTATGCTCTGTCTGAGCTTTAGCCTCTCCACACTTGCACTGTAACCTTCTGCAATTCTCAGAGATCCAACGATCCTCGGTAACTCGCGGGCCCTCCTTGGAGAATACCGACCATCCACTCTTCTTCTTGCGCAATCCACGAACAAGAAGTATCTCTTCACGAGACTGGTTCACTAACCTGCGTCTCTTCCATTCAACCTGATCACGCACAAATTCTTTCTTGGTCCTTCAACGAACCTAAAGGTCTATCCCTCCTGAGCTTTCACGACTTCAAATCTCTTAGGAAGAAACTCTTGCACGCACTCCTTGCGGAAAATCTTCAACAACGTCTAAGTGTTGAAGCCTTCGATCTTGCGCACTCCTGCAGCAAAAATCTTTCAATCCCTTTTCTCAGAATCGCAACTTTGAGTCTTCGTCTATCCTGCACATGCCTTGCATGGTTCCGGTGCGCAATCTGCACTTCTGAGAACTTAGAACAAAAGTTACCTCTATCTGAACCCTTCTGTCAACGCACTCGCAGGAATTCTCTGGTGCCAGATAGAGAAACAATTGAAACTAACTTCATGTTCTCACAGACTTCAATTCGACCATGAAATCACATACATGGCATATAAAAGCAAATGTATGACAAGAAGCAAACATTCATGAGCATAATATCATCAATACACAGAGAATAACACAACCATGGAATTGAATCAATGCTTCTCTATTAATTCAATGTCTGTACGTGGGTGTTCTTCATACACTTCTCTGCTTGCTCTTCTCTCTTGAATGCTCTCAATGATAATAATAATACAATGTACAAAGGAGGGTGTCTATATCCCGTTTTCCCTCTTTGCGCTCTAAAGCTATCAATTCTAGAATTAAATTCCTATCTAACTTTACATTAAGTCTATTAAATGCCTTATCTACCTAAGGACGAGAGCTATCCACTCAAGGTCCATTTACAATATACAAGTGCATCATATCTTAAATGAATCATTTAAGATCGCGCAACAATCTCAAAGCATTTTCAAAATTTGTGCTGGCGTTGTCCAGCTATCTTCCGCTTCCGTGCTGGCTCGCTTGATGATCTAGCAATGCTCCTGCATCAGGTCATCATTCGAGGCGGGAGTTAAGGAAATGATATGTTTTTCATTTTGCATGTCGGTATTAGATAAAAGAATTTTATGATCTCGGCATTGCCGACCTTCCTTGGATCTATGCGATCTCCCGCTCTACCTTGCGTTTTTGTTGTCTGCGTTTTTAAATTTCTGTGGGCATTTTTGCATCACTGTGGGCATTTTTATATTTTCGGGGGCGTTTTTACATTGCCCTGGGTGTTTTTATATTGCCGGGGGCGTTTTTATATTGCCAGGGGCATTTTTACATTCCTCTGGGTGTTTTTATATTGTCGGGGGCATTTTTATATTGCCGGGGGCGTTTTTACATTCCCTGGGTGTTTTTACATTGTCGGGGGCATTTTTATATTGCCGTGGGCGTTTTTGCATCACTGTGGGTGTTTCTATATTGCCCTGGGCATTTTTATATTGCTGGGGGAGTTTTTACTTTTGCCGTGGGTGTTTTTACATTTCTGTGGGGATATTTACATCACTGTGGGTGATTTACACATCACTGTGGGCGTTTTTATGTTGATGGGGGTGTTTTACATCACTGTGGGAATTTTACACATCACGATGGGCATTTTTATGTTGATGGGGGCGTTTTACATCACTGTGGGAATTTTTATGTTGATGGGGGCATTTTACATTACAGGGGGCGTTTTACATCACTGTGGGCATTTTACACATCACAGTGGGTGTTTTTATGTTGATGGGGGAGTCTGCGAGGTACCCACGATGTTTGTCAATTTTTGTTCATTGCCACTTGGGTAATTGCCATTGGATGCTGCGAATTTAATGGTTGTTTCTGATTTTTTCCCCTTGATCGTTTCCCAATTAATTTCGTTTCCTGAATTTTTGCCATTTGGTTGCCAGTTGTTAGCCGCCAAAATAAAAGTTATGTGGCCAGTGATGTAAGTCTAATGTTATGGAATTGGATGACTCCTTTTATTTAATGCAATTTTATGTGGCATAGCAGAGCCAAGTTCAATGCCCTTCCATTTATTTATTTATGGAATAATAATAATATAGGCAATGATTATGATTATCATTGAAATTTAGCAGAATATTGGAATGCTTATGTAACGACAAGCCTTGTATTATTCAAGAAGAATATTTGAAATTTAGCATTATTATGATCATAATAATACAATGCAGTTTGGTTTTAGTGTTATATAATGCTGTTTGGTTTTAGTGTTATAAAAAGGAATAGTTTTATTTCCCTTTCCATAGAATTTGGATTCTTTATATGTTCTATTTAATGTAATGTAATGTGATGATATGTTAAGGGAATGTAACAAATGTTCAGGTAATGTAATAGTAATGTTTTTTTTTTTATACTAGGGGAATCGGTAACAACGGCAGTATCGTACTCGCGTGACACAGGGTCGAATCCTGCCGGCTGCCTTATAAACCCTAGGGAGAAACGCACAGCCCGCAAGCACGC
>JZKD02S0075651.1:277690-305865 GCA_000966675.3 Picea glauca
AATATATTATACTTTGTTTTAAAATGTGTGTTTTAATAAAACTATAACTAAAAGAATCTTTGGCTTAAAATAAAGTTAATTAATCCACTTTATATTTTCAAAAATTTAAATATGTTATGTATAATGTTTTTTCCACTAAATGTTATAGAGGTTTGAAGAAAGGCATGGTATTTAATGCTATATGGAAACTACATTAAGATCTCATTTATTAATGGGAACATAAACCTATCAAAAACACCAGGCTTTGAATCTTGTAAAGGGTATTGCTTATTGATCTTACAAAAGGAATTAGGATCTAAGAGTGTTTTAGTTAGAGGAGGAAACTGTGGACGATGAGCACTTCTTAGCATGTTTGAGATAGTTCTTTGAATATCCATAGTTGTGGCTTTAATCTGTTTTTTCTTAAGGTAGAGAGGTTGACTATTAACCATGCAAGGCCTATATTTTAATCATATCTCTTTGAATAGAGGTAATACACATTTTAATGTACACTCAATTATAAATGGTTTGCAACTTAATACTTGGATCGCTCAATAGACTTCCACAATCTCAAAAATTGATCACCATAAGAACTTGTCTGATTACACAAATTGATGGTTACACTATTGCATGTTTTGATGGGGCATTCATAACAGGTGGCTTGATATGTGGAGCTAGGGGATTCATAAAATTTCCAAAGTCGACTGTATACAGATGATATATCAACTACGGGCATGGAACAAACACAAAATCCGAGCTTATGAGTGTATGGGCCACTCTTATACTAGCAAAGCATTGGAATATTCAAAAGTTACAGTTAATGGGGGACTCAAAGGTTGTTATTGAATGGTTAAATCACCAAGGTAAGTTGTAGGCTATCGTCATCGAAGGATGGAAGTGAAAAACAAAGGAATTGACTACTATATTTCAAGGGATTTGCTTTCATCATATTTTCAGGGAATTCAATAAGGAAGTAGATCAATTATCAAAACAAGCACTCTTGGAACCGAAAGACAGATTAACATATTTCACATGGGAAAGGGGGACGACAGGTCCTCAAACACATATAAAACTTTTTTAATTCTTCTTTGCCTTGAGTCGGTTCATGTTTTTGCATATTTGGAACAAAGGTTTGTTTGATATATATTGAGGAGATAACTTTTTTAATGTTAGCATTATCTATGTATAGAGTTTTTGTAAAACATCCTCTTTGAATTGTCAGTGTGACAGAATAGTGTTTAGATGGATTTTTTTGGATATGTAACAGAATAATGACTAGCTGGATTAGCTGAGATCAATAGTGATCAAAAATCCTTACAAATGTAAAAAAATTTATACACTAATATAACTTTGAGCGAATTTTCTATTGGAAAAAAAAACTTTAACACATATTTTAATTAAAAAAATGTAAACTCAAAATAAATCTCCACTTATACATTTCACTAGTGTATAGTTATACAATATATATGGATGGAAACTATACAATGTATATATATATAACATGGGCTAAGCATTAATTAAAACGTCTTTCACTTCTACCTTTAGATACCATGTGCTAAACATTAACTAAAATGTTTTTTAGTGCATTTTTTTCCCTTTTAATTTTTTTTAAACAAAATTTTCATTACAATTTTATTATACTAAAAGTATAATTTCACCCTTTCATAATTATGATTTAAAAAGTTTTTAAATTTTTTAAATCAATTAAAAAAATCTTAACCACAAATTATTCAAAATCAAAACTTTTACATTTATTAAATAATTTTAATAAAAAATAAATATTGTAATTAACACGTATAAAACTCCTAACAAATATTCATCCCTTTGAAAAATAAAAATGTTAAATTATTATATATTTAATTATAATCCTTGAACACTCTTGGAAAAGTTATTAAAAAAAAATGGAACACATACAACTTAAAACCCCCAAAAGAAAAACTCACTCAATAAAAATTACACCTCCGAAAACAAATTAAATGCAACTCACTCCTTACCTTCTTCATTTTTGTATTTCGCTTTTATATTTTCCTTTAAAATGTTTATCAAAACAAAACGACTCTTCACTTATATATATATATATATATATAAACAAAACAACATATTCCCCAATTTAAAAAATATTTTATCAATCAAATTTCAATTGACAATAGAAATATTAAATCTTAGTTTTATTTTCCCGGAATATATTTATTATTTTTTTCATTATTTTTTTAAATAAAAATAAATAAAACTAAGTGTTGTTGAAATTTCAAATATTTTAAATTAAATTTATATCATATTTTAAATTATTGAATTTAATTAGGAATAGTTAATGGGGGGTTATTTATGTTTGTAAGAAACAAAAGGAAGCAAAATTGATTTAGGGTTTAGGAATCACCGTTAACAATGAGGCAAACGTGTATAATATATTAAGATCTTTATATGTTAAAAAATAAGGCAAAAGTGTATAATATATTAAGATCTTTATATGTTAAAAAATAGAGACATTACATTTGCGACGATAGTGGAGGATCTTTCCATCATTATTAGAGCCATCTCAACCTGAATTATTCCAAGGAACACAAGACTAGCCATAGTTGTTTAGATATCTCTAAACATAGTCAAATACTTTGCGAGCATAGAGTTTTATCAATTGCGACGATCGCACAACAGAAATGAAGATATTCAATCCAATGTTGGCACTTTTAGGAATGAAGGCACTTTAGACAAGGGAGATGGGGGCACAATCTACACGCTAATCCCATGAACATTACCATATGAATTTTGAAACATCACATTGCTTCCAAGTGGAAGTGCATGCAAGTCGAAAGGACAAGGGGAAAAATTTCCACACACTCCATATCCCTTATCCTATGAGCATCTAATTTCATAAAGGCTCAAGATAAGATCCATTTGCATGTGTGTGGATTTTGTCTCTTCTTGTTGGAGGTGAGCATGTGGTTTATGTTACAAGATAAGACATATTATTATTTAGGTCTAAGGAAAAACCTAAATGATGGATCGAGGATCCTACTTATCTCCCTGATTCATGGATCTTGAAATATAATGGCTCACTATCATTGCATTCATAGTTGTTGTGCACCCTATTACTTTCTCCGAGTTAAAAGAGGGCTCAAGAAATGTGAGAGGGAAATGGAAGAAATCAAGGAAGCTGTAAGGATTATGTTTATGAAATGCCAACATTGGGAAGATGATTAGCAGGAGAATTTTTTGACAGAGCATCAAAAGAAGAACATAGTCATGATAGAAGCCAAGTTCTTTGTTCACTCACACTAGCAAAGACATTTTGAACTGGAGGAATCTTAGAAATATATTAACACTTGGGTCAATAAGATATTCACATATTTGGGTATTCCTATTGAGAAAGAATATCCTCCACCCTCAGTTGGCATGGTCATTGGATTCACCCCTATGGTCTCTAAGGGTCTCTAATGCATGAGACAAACCTAGCAATGCATGACCATAGGGGTGAATCCATTAGAGACCATTCGAGAATATACACTGTAGACAAACCTAGCAATGCATGTGTTTTTTTACGACCTCGTACCACCATGTTTCCTCGAGGTGTACACAAATGTCCTTCAACAAACCCACATACATCCACAAAAATATTTTATGACCACTTTTGTACAATGCTTCTCTTCCCTCTAGCTTATATAAGCTAAAACCCACCTGCGTCTATCTCTGCTCTCTCTCCTCCTTGACCTGTATGATCTCTAGACCATCTCCACCTATCCAAGATATTGAATCACAATCATTTGTCATCCAACTCTCTCTTCATCAACCCTTGGATTGATATGGTCTTTCCCTTCGACTCATTATGGGATTGATATGGCCTTTTGCCTTTGTTTGAGTTCTTGGATTGTTGCATTGATCCTTTCCTCTTCCTTGTCCCAGCGTTGGACCTGTGGCTCCTCCTCCAACCTTATCTAAAGTTGTGCTGCTTTATCGAGCAATTCAACTGTTGTTCTAACTTGATGTTCTGTCTCTTGCAGTTGTGTTGTTGCTTCCTTATTCCTTTTCTCCTTCACTGTTGGTGGATTCGTTGGTGTGAGCTGCTCTCGGAGACCCTCGATCTTCTTCTGATATCGATCAATTGAATGCACAATCTTCTCGATATTTTCTGCTATGGGGAGTCCATCTCCTTGCGCGTTTCTTGGGAGTTTCTCAAAAATTCCTCCCACTGTTCATTCCAGTTCATTCTTGCATTCCTTTTCCTCCAGAGTTTCGATCTTGGCCTTCTCACAAACTTTTTCTAGTGCCTCCCGCTTCTTTGTTTCTATTTGTAGCTCAACTAAGTACTTATGTGCACGAGACTATATCTCGTGGTCGATGCTAACTTATAATTTGTGTAGTGCCCTTGATGGCGTCCACGTCAAGACCAATTGGATGTGGTCCAAGTGCTTCAGGGGTGTCTGCCCCACAATTTCATCCATGCGCAACATGCTAGGTTTGATGTGAATCATTGTGTTTGCATGTGGCATGGAGTGGACTGGTTCTCATTCTTCTACCTCCACTCTTTCTTTGGTTTTCATTGTCGATGAATCTATACCTCTGTTGTTTCTTTCTATATATGCTTCCTCGAATTTCTTGAGGAGTTGTCCCACTTCTACCAACTCTTTTTGCAGTTTATCCCTGTGATGGGCTGCATGGTCGAAATCTTTTACTAGGCAATCCTGAACCATTCTTCTACTAGGCAATCCTAAACCATTCTGGCAATCAGTTCCCATTGTCCTCTGTGATCATATAGTCCGATGATGCTCGTTGTGCCTGTGATTTCTTGTGCGCACCTCCTTCTTGTGTGACTGGTCTCTTAGTTCCCCTTGATTCCTATGTTGGGATTTGGTGCGGCCTCCAGTGCTCCCTTAGCTTGTTTCGGTTGTCCGTTGGTCGACTGTGCAGTCTCTTTCTTCCCCTTCTGTCTTGTTTTCCCCTTATTCTTCCTTAATCGGCTTGTTGTGGCCCGTCCTTAGTTTCTTGGGCACTGGGATTTCTGAAGGTTGTGTTTCCGCCTATCTTGCCTCTCCTTTTTTTGTTGTTTCCGCTACTTCCCAGGTAATGGTTGAGATCCTATATTCTTCGGGCCATTCGATAATGACCATGTCGATATCACCCTCTATGATGAAATAGCGCATATGTAGCCACTGTTTATCTAGATCCTGCCTTGGTTGTATCCACATTGTCTGTCTTGTGGCCTGGAAATTAGTGATGTCTGCATATCGCGCGATAGCCTCTAGTGTTATTCACCATGATCGACTAATAACTTCCTGTATATCCCACATGTATGCTTCAAATATGACTCCTTTCGCCCTCTTATGCATGGCCTCTGGTCCGGATCTCAGTAATAGGTATCTTTCTCCCGCTTGCTGTGGTCTGGTACAAAAAATTACATACCCTGGTTCTCGCCATCCCATGAAGGCTATTAGGGTAATCAACCACAAGTAATGAAACTATGTGCCTAGGTCTTGCACATCCTTGCATTCCTCTTGAAATAATTTCAATAGATATGGCACCCAACTCATAGAGGCGCCTTCTTCACACTGAGCTGCAACTGCAATGACTCCTACTGGTATTTCCTCTTTGTGGCATTTTCTAAGGAATTTTCAAGCTAAGATATTTGTGCCCAATTTTGTAGTTGTGTTGTTGATTAGTTTGATTATAATGCCTCTTGTTCCCCTGGTGGTGCCATATTTCTTCTCCATTTCCTTTGCCAATGCTTTTTCCTTGGATTTGTCATCCATAATCAACGTAGGATCCATACCTCGGGTTGGTAACCTTGTGATTTGTGCAATAAGCTCCACAGTTATGGGGACGGGTTTTTCCAACCATATGTCCCCTCCATGTGTGACTGTTAACAGTTGCTTGATGCATGCAATCGCATACTGGCCTCTGCCAAAGTGTGGTAGCTTCAAAAAACCTAAGATTCTTGTTATGTCTAGCCCAACTGCCCACTGGTGTGGTTGGATAATCATTTCTCCAAGTTGGTTTACGGTTATGGTATGCATAAAGACCCTCTAGAAAAGTTTCGGGAACTTGGTTTCATATGATACATCATGGTAGGAATACTTGAGATTCTCGACATGACCTAGTAGCTCCAGTTCTACCTGTACTCTAGCTAGTATGTGTGGTAGAACAATTTCTGCTGCAGGTTTCTTACGGGGTGAGCTCGGTATCTGAACTTTGTCTTCCTGCTACGGTGGTTGGTTCAAAGTTCCAACAACTTTCGATTGTTCCCCCATCATCCATTCTGTCCAAGACGAGGAATTCGCAACAGTCTCCTCTGTTGGTTGACCTGAGAGGGTCATTTGTGACTCATCTGGTTGCACTGGTGCTTCCATATTATGTGTCATTCCGTTAACCTCCAGGGTTTCTTTAGTGCTTTTTGGATGCACTTCCTGTTGGGTTTCCACTTCCTCATTCTGAGGCGCCTGCACTGCTGCTGGTGTATCTACTTTCATGGCCACTACTTGTGGCTGCTAAATTTTTTCTAGTATTGGTGTAGGGTTCATCGGTCTCCTCTCTTGGGATGGGATTTCGTCGGTGTCGACGATCTCAGGCTACTGCTACTCTTTCTCTTCCAGCAGTCCCCATGACCTAGTTTGAACCCTGGTCGGTTTGGCTATCTGACTTGCCTCTGCTGGCTTCGGTGGTGCCATAGTGGTGACTTTCAAACATTTTCTTAGTTCGAATAACTTTTGGGAGTTATGTGGTCTCGCTATGGTCATGTTGGCTGGTATTACTCTCTCTCTATTTTCCTTTTGTGAATAGACCAGTCGCTCCCATGCTCATGTGTTGTATGGGCTGGTCACAAAGCTTGTCGAGGACACTTCCTCCATTATGTGTTTAATGCATCATAATTGTGTTTTCAATGCATCTATGGTGGTTTATTACTTTTCCATTACATTTTCTTTCTCGTTTCTTGTTGGCGTGTTTGATGTGATGTCCCATCGGTCCTTGTCATGCTTTAATTCCACTTAGTGTTGCCCTGTCATACTGCTTTTTCCAACTTTTCGTTTCCCACTCATATTTCTTTGGTATGTAACCATTGTCCTTGATTTTGTTGAATTCGTGTTTCAAACTTCATGTGGCCTTTATATCTCTGGTGTGTTGCACGCTTTTTAGTCTTGTTTCCTTTTTGTTCTTTTTTTTTTTCTTTTACTGCATAGTGGGTGGTCGACTGTCCTTGTATAGCTTCAGTCATCTCCCATTGATCATTCCTTTGAGGTCTGCACCTGCTAAATCTCTTAACTATACAACTCCTCCGTCTGTGATAGATTTTACCTCATATGGTCCTAACCAATGCATTCTAAGCTTCCCCAAGTGCTGAAACGATTTTCTGTCATAGAGAAATACTAAATCTCGTTCCTTAAATGTTTTCTTTTTGATGTGTCGATCATGCCAAGCTTTGTCTCTTTCTTTATGCACTTGTTGATGGAATCCTGCCAGGATTCGGTCTTCCTCCATTGATAATAACTGATTCAGTCTGTCCTATACTGTGCCTCGTTCTATCATCTATGTGATAGCTGCTACACATAAGTTGGGTACTAAAGATTCTAATGGCACTACTGCTTCTTGGCCATAGACTGGCTTTAATGGTGTGTGCCCTGTCAAATTTTTGCATGTGGTCCTATACACCCATAATACTGTTGGTACTTTGAGGTCCCAATCGTCTCTGTTGACGTTACAAATTTTTGTCAGTGCGTTCTCCAGAATTTTGTTGAAGGCTTATACTGTGCCATTTTCCTATGGGTGGTATGGTGTGCTCTTTTGGTGTTGAACCTCAAATTATTCATTCAATGCGCGGATGGTGTTGTTTATGAAGTGTGTGCCTTGGTCGCTCATCAAAACTCTTGGGCACACAAATCTAGTGATGACTTGTTCAAACAAGAAGTGTGCAGCTATCTCTACGCTGTAATTTTTTATTGGTGTGGCTTCCGCCCATCTTGTTAGGTATTTCATCGCGGTGATAATGTATCTTTCCCCTATTCTTTTGGCTGGTGCATTAATTGGTCCCACAAAGTCAATTGGCCATTTATCAAATGCCTTTAATGTTACTTGTGGTCTTAGTGGCATCTCGTCCCTTCTGTTGGGTTTTCCTACACTTTGACATACATCGCATCTCTGACAGTACTCTTTCGAGTCCCTGTGAATCGTTGGCCACCATAGTCTTGCGCATAGTACCTTCTGCATGGTAGCTTTTCCTGCATAATTCCCTCCTACGATTCCCTCATGGGATTCTGCTAAAATGCTTGGTCATTCATGCTCTAACATGTACTTGCACAAGATGTTATATGCACCCATTTTGTATAGATGTCTTGAAATCAGTTGATAGTCGTCCACGCGGACTACCAAATTCTTCTTCTATGCAGTGGTATATTCTTGTGGTGCAGTACCTGTAGTCAAGTACTGGATGATCTCTGCGAAGTAAGCATCAACAATCTGTACTAAGAATAATTGTGCATCTAGAAAGTTATCTTCTAAATTCGTAGGTTCTTCTCCATTTGTGACCCTGGATAGGTGGTCAGGTCCTGCATTCGGTTTCCCTGGTTTAACTATTACTTCAAAATCAAATTCTTGAAAGAGCAGTAACCATCAACAAATTCTCCCCTCCAACACTAGCTTGTTGACTAGGTATTTCATGGTTGAGTGATCTGTAAACATCTTAAAGTGTTTTCCCAATAGGTAATGTCTGAACTTTTGTAGTGCATAGACCATAGCTAGGCCTTCTCTTTCTGTCGTGTTATAATTATGTTCCGAGTATGATAAATTTATGCTTGCGAACGCTATCAGATGATTCAAGTCTCCCACTTCTAGATGCACTAAGATATATCCCAGTGTTATCGTTGATGCATATACATGCACATGGAATGTCTTTTCCCAGTCTGGAAATACTAATATTGGTGCGGTAACCATCTTTTCCTTCATAGTATCCAGACCGTGTTGACACTCGTCGTTCCATTGATACTTTGTATCCTTACTTAACAGTTTTTCCATTGGGGTTGTGATCTGTGAATACCCTTTAATGAATTTCCTGTAGTATCTTGTGTGCCCGAACATTGCTATTAACTGGCAGACTATTTTTGGTGCTAGCAAGTTAACAATGACTGCGATCTTGGCCAGATCCACTAACAAGCCTTGTTTGCATACTATATGGCCCAATAGTATCCCAAATAGTGTTCCAAATATTCATTTCTTGATGTTAAATGATATCTGGCATTGTCTAAATCTATCTAACATCAGTCATAACACTTCCACATGGTTTTTCAATAGACTATAAACTCTCCATTCATCTAGGTATACTTCGAGAAACTGATGGATGAATTCCTTAAATGTTGTGATGACCACTCTGGAGAATATTTCGGGTGCATTCTTTAGTCCAAATGACATGACTGTGTATTGATAAGATCCCCATTCCATCACAAACATGGTCTTGTTTTTTTCCTCCTGTGCTATCTTAATCTGATGGTAGCCTGAGAATCCATCAGTGAATGAGTAAGCTTCATGTCCCCCCACATTCTCTAACACTTCATCTATGAACGATGTAGGGAATGGGTCATGTAGGCATCCATCATTTAAATTCCTCAAGTCAATGCATATCCTAATCCCAGTTCATTGTTTCTTGTCCTGTACTACCATCGGTCTTATCCATTCTGATTCCTCGACTGGTTTGATGATGCTGGCTTCAAGCATTCTGTCGATATCTTCTTTAACTTTATGTTTATATATGGGGTTCATCCTGTAGGGTCGTTGTCTACCAGGTGTCACTTTAGTTCTAAGTGGTATCTTCATCTCTCCCAAGTCTTCGGCTATACCCTTCATCTCTATAAAAAAATTTGGAAAAAGGTCGCTAAATTCGCACAACAATTCCATGATGCTTTCTATTGTTTTCTCATCCTAGTAGTCTCCAATGATGGTCATTTTGGGCTACTCAGCTATCTCGATGTTAACTTTATTTACCTTGATTAGTGCGACAATGACTTCTGATTCTATGGGTGGTCCTTCCACATCTCTTTCTCCTTCTACTTCTTCGATCTGAATGTCACGTGGGCCATATTCATCTGGTGCTTCCTATTGTACATGATAACATGATAGTAGTTCCTTGACTGATTGTTTATTCCATTGTTGCTCTTCTGTGATAAATTATATTTCTGGTTCTTTGATGAATATTACTCCTCTAATTTGTTTGAGAGCTGCATCTATGTTGGGGTTCTCATGCTCAAATGAGAAAGTGATTGTGAAGTTCTGTTGCAATGTCATCCATGTTGTATTTCCTTTGCGCAGTTCCTGGTCTGTATACCAGTTCGTTGGTATGCCCTCTAAAGTATGTATGAAGTAATGAGGCCATTCCTCCAGTGGTGTCATTTTCCACAGTGTTTTGCATTTTTCCAAGTGTTTCACTGGTGCCTCTTGTCCTTGGTATTTCTGATATTTGTTGTATTCATGTTCTGCGTCGAACCTTATGCGCAGTAGTCACTTACATTGATACCAGTCTATAATGGTCTCTTTATGTGCACCCCACCATCTTGCGGGTGTGGCCTTAAGTGCTAAGTCAAGTGCTAATAGTTGCTAGTTTTCTAATACTTCGTATTTGTATTGTGTCAAGAATGTTTCCAAATCATTTAGTCTGTGGAAACTGGGTGGTTCTCTAATTTCTATACCTACCCATATTACTGCACAGTCTATTCTGGCACATCTTTGCATGGATACTTCGTGTAGTATCTGTTGCCAGTTTTCTAACCCGGTGTTTGAATCTGTTGTGCATGAAGTAATTCTCCGCCAACTGAGTACCCTGTCTGTAGTTGGGTTTATGTAATCCTCATCGCACGTAATTGTTCTGTATAACTAGATGATCTCCTCTAAGTCTAGGAAAGTAGGTTTTATGAACCTCTCCCCTTCCGATGGATCTAGTGGTGCTATGACGCTATATTCTCCGGATTCAAATGTCGTTTTCTTGGTTTTCAATTTGATTATGGTCAGGTTGTCAAAAACCCAATCTAGACTAAGCAGTTTCGGGTAAGGTGTCACACGCCCAATCCAAACCAAGCAGTGTCGGGTAAGGTGTTAAAAACCCAATCCATCAATATCTACTGTCACTCCTTTTAGTCTACCTATTGGTAGGACTCTATGCTGGTTTTCTAGTTTTAATTGGAAATTTGAGTATCCCAGTGTTGGCTCTCCCATACATTGCTAGGTTTTCTTGGGTAGCACATTCACTTCGGATCCTAGGTCTAGTATAATGTCTCCCATATTGAAATCCCCAATGTTATCATTTAGTCTAAATTCCCTACTTATTCTTCTTCAGGTGTGTAGCTGACTGATAGTTTTTGGTTCTAGCTTTTCTTCCATCTCGCTGCTACATTTTTCTAGTATGTTTTGCAATATTTTCACAGATGAGGGATCACTTAATAATTTCATGCATGATTTCAAAAATCAATTAATTGTACTTACTTGTCCCTTGGGATACATTCCATTAGTATGATCCAATGATGGTGGCATCTCATATTCTAGGGCTTCCTTGAATGGTTGCACAGTTGAAGTCGACGTTGTGTCCTCCTTCTGAAATTCTTGTCTGGCTTCTTTAAAAGTCTCTTTTTCTTTTGGTGTGTTGAACTTCTTTCATGGTTCAGTGTTATTTTTTATCCATTGGTTCTGTGTTGGTTTTTGTTGAACTGCATCGCTTCTTATTTTTGTTCTTCCACAAGTGACTATATTGATGTTTCGTTCTTCATCCCTAACTTTGGCTGAAATCCACAGGACATTTTGATTGTTCTAGTTCCTCTTTTCCTGAATCTTTACTAGTAGTGTTGGACATTCCTCTATCTCATGGTATAATGCATGAAAATACATACAAGTTGTTGGTGGAAGTGGGCATTCACATGCATAATGTCCCGATTGCTGACAATTGTGACATGTGACTGGTCCTCTACCACGTCTGACACCTTCTTTGTCTCGTCCTCCTCCTCAGTAGCCTGCTCGGTCACCTCGCAATGCATTATACTATGGTGCTTGATTGTACTGCACGGTATTTTACTAGGATTGTTCCAAGTTGTACTTTGGATGTACGTTATTGTATGGTTGTTGCGCAGTATTATACTGATGTTGCACAATGTTGTATGGAGATGGGGCTTGATTGAACTGTGGCGCTACATGCCCAGTCATCATTTCGGCCTGCACCTTGTATGCATCTGATGTTCTTTCCCACATTAGCTCCATAGTTCTACAATATTTTTCGGTGTGGCATACTAACTTACAAAAGGTGCAAAATGAATTCTTTGGAACTATATAGTATTTCTGCATCATCGTGTAGTGATAAGGGTCATGACCCGATTTCTTGCATATTTCACACCATAATCCCCCCTGTGGTAGTGGATTTGGAATACTTGTTGCCATATATTGCGCGATTGTTGGGCATTCATTATTGTGGTGTCCTTTCATCCTGCACGCAGTGCACCAAACGAATTCTTGTTTGTCCTTGTTCTTATCCTGGTTCAACTTAAATGTTCGATTCTTCAAATCCTCCTTCAATTCCTTAATAGCGGGGTCCGTCTGTTGGTACTGGTTCTCTTCTAGTTGCAAGGCTGGCTGCAGAGCCTCTTCCTGCATTTGAAATTTCTATTTTCGTAAGGGCTATTTTAAGTGTGGGAATAGTGAGTTGACAAACAAGTGTCGATGTTGCATCTTTATCATAAGGTATTTTATTTTTCCCTCTAGTCTCTTGAATATCTAGTCAATCTCCCATACAGACTCTCATGTTTTATGTATTATCTTGATCATCTAGTTCATGTATTGATCCTCTAAGATTGGATTCTAGAACTCATTAATCAATAGCTTCTTAATGTCTTCCAGTGCCCTCGTCGTCCTAGGGGCATTGTTTTTGTCTAGACTCATGTACCAGTCTAGTGCGCGGTCTCTTAGCGTAATCGCTAGCTACGTGAGTTTTGTATCTTCATTAGTTATATGTTTTGCTTCCCAGATATTTTCACAAATCAACAAATGCTTCTCGGGGTCTTCTGCTGCTTCTCCCAAAAATTCTTGTAATCGGATAGTGGGATCGTGTCCTGCCATTCTGAATACTAAACTACTTCCTCCTCCAAGTGGTGTAGATACTTGACTAGTACTTCCTAAACTGGATCCTCCAGTTTTTTCTCCTAGGATAGATGTACTTCTTTCTATCAGACTTCCTCCAAATGTTAGTTGTCTAAACGGTGGTGTTCTCTTTGGTGTACTAGTCACACATGGGTTTATGGGTTCCACACTAACATTAATATGGATAGGATGGGTGCCTTCTCCTCCCATTCTTGGACCTCTCATTTTCCTCTCATATGTTGCGCACAGGATTTCCTCAATCCGCTCCATAGCCTGGAGATCCTCTACCTCTTCTTCATCGCTCACCAAGCCTTCCCTCACGGCTACATCCCTCTTCTTGGTATTCACCTTATATTGGTAGGATACTCTGCTACGCATCATTCCTAATGGCACCAATATCCACTTGAGATGGTCTTCATCCATCATGATTGGGTCCAAGGGTTCCTCCTCCTTTGTGTTATCCTCACCTCCTTCCATTTATCCTCTCTCTGTCAGTGTTTCCCCCCTTCCCCCATGCACACAGGGAAGTTTAGTTGTCTGATTCCATTGTCATTACACCTTTGTTATATAGTAGTATCTTAATAGAAGTATACAAGGATTGAATGTACCTTCCTCAAGCTCCACATAGAAATTCTTGCTCTTCTGCACTGTATGACCTTGTTGTGTCAAATGCAAATTCGGTGATGAAACCTACCACAATACTGTCAAGACAAAAGTCTATTGCGCGGGTGAATTTGTTGTTCACCTGTTGTAACTGCTCAATCTGTACCTGAGTCCAATCTAGTTGTTGGATCTGGTTCTTCGTGTGGTTATCCTTAAACCTTAGTATCCACTCCTATAGTAGATGCAGAAAATCATAGAAAACGACTTCGTGTAAATCAATAAACACGTATTTATCCAGATATTTGCGAGGTGTGATTCTAGGGTTTCTATTGTCTTTTTGGGAAAACTCTAGCTCTTTGGTTCTCAACCAACCTTCAATTTCTTCTTTTGTGGGGTTACAAGGTCTCAACATTCCCTTATAATGTCTCATTTGTCTTCTTGTTTTGCTTGTTCTTTTCTCATTCAATCTATCTCATCTACTCAATCCTCTCTTGTTCCTATTAACATGGCAACAAAACCATTTGTTGGTTTAGCTTCTTTCATTTACTGTCTGAGTTATTGACCCAGGGTTCGTGTCTTTCATGTTTCCAACAAAGCCTCTAAAACTATTATCCCTCCTAGTAAACCAGAGGCAACACAGTACACATAATGCACTATGAAGTCTCACCCGAGATAGCTCTAAATGGGTGATTGTAAGACTCAGGTGTTTACAGCCTAGGATTGAGTATGAGATAGGGGGTTATTAATATAATCCATTTTCTAAGAACTGTATTACAATCTACTATTACTCACAATTATGTGTTTACTCTCCACATTTTAATTCCCAAATAACAAAATCGGGGTCCATAATAGTATATTCACTCTCGCGTTCATTAGCACAATGATTATCTACTGAAAGAAATCAAAGATATACATTCATTCATCACATTACACAATTATTACCATGGTTCACCCACCCCCCCTTGAGATACGTCCACAAATATTTGTATCTTGGCTCTTTTATTATGGTAGTTCTGCATCTTCAGCGTCGCGCACTTACAATTCCCTCTGATGGGTAAGATCTGTATGAGGCGAACTAGGTCACACCAGGCTCCACAACCTATGATATAATCTTCAGATCTTCCTCCTCTCCTTTGTTCTTATCTCAACAACTTACATAAATGGTTCATAACAGTAGTACATAACACATCAACTCATACCTTGCTACGGTGGAACAATACAAAAGTTGAACTAATACCAAAAGAGAATCAACCTATGGATGATACCTATATGTTTAAATCCAACTTCTCTCTAATACCTGCATATCTATATTTATATCTATCGGGCTCTTCAACCATTTACAATGCATTACCAAAACCCTAACCCTACCGATGTTGGGTCTTCTTCCCATGCATGTCGGTTGTTCTTCCTCCACATGTCGCTTTCCTTGTGCACTCTTTCCTGCATGTGCATGTGTTTTGTTACCTTCCAGTTGTTACTTCCGTTTTTGCACACTTTCTTTCCCACAATCATCCTTATTTCCACTTCGTCCTGGTGCCAACACCCAACCAATGATATCTCCTCACTCTCACACTATCAAAAGTCCTTATTTGCTAGGTCGAACCTTGATCTCTCATCAAGGGTTCTCTAACAAGTGTATCTTACACAAGTCTTTAACCTTAATCTCCCAACAAAAGTCCCCACCATGGTCTCTCACGAAGAAGTGTCTTCCTCCTTCACCCTAGCCTTTCTTTTGTAATCATGAGTTATAATCTATTTCTAATCTCCAAAGTGATATATGCATGAGATTAGTTCTCACACTCACTTGATATTTAGATTACACGATACATGCTAAGTACTTTTATCACTTCCCCTGAATAACTCAATTAACTAATAAAATCACTTTACTTTAATTAATTCCTTTAACTAAAGAAAACTCACAATAGGCTTTCGATGACTTCCACATGCTAGACACAAGCTAATGTGGAAGTACCTATCTGATTCTGCCACTAACATCAATATTCCCTCTTAGCAGGGAAGGTACTTCTCCCACTTGGAGTTGGCTCTATCTTGGCTATTAGGTTTTCTACCATGGATACTCTTCAATCCACCTGACTGGTTGCTCCCTCTAACACATAATCTATCCCTTCCATCTCACTCGGACCCATCTTCGAAGACTCACTGCCTCTAAACATTCTCCTAGAACCCTCCTTCTCCTGAGCATCATGCATGACCATCTCGTACCATGCCTCTTATATGATATACTTGGAAGGTTTCTCCTTCCCACTTGAACCTGAAGGCTAACTCCCTCTGAGTTTCTCAAACTTTAGAGCTAGTGGCTCCATGTTCTTTGCCACTATGTTGCTTTCCATTGCTTGCATTGGTTGACCCTTTAGCTTATACAATTTTCTCTCTCTAACTCCAAAAGTAGTTGCTTTTTCTGATATAGACACTTCGTGGGCTTGATCAATGCCTATCCATCATGGAATTCCATGTCAAATCCATTCTTCTCAATAATCAAGACTGAGAGCACACTCCTCTTTAGTTTTGGTACCCATAACACATTAGTCACTCTTAATGTGTCTCATGAGTCCATATGGAATGGCATTGTTCCATATCCCTTTACTACATACTTGATCCCCATACCAAGTTCCACATGCATATCTGAGTCAAACCCTATGAAGGTCTCTAACACCTCTTCTGATCCTATCATATGACATGCGGCTCTACTATTTATCAAGCATGCACTAGCTAATATGGTGCCCAATAAAGTATTGAAAATAAGTAAGAACTTTGTCTGTTCAAACTTCTTGCAAAACTCGTCCACTTGAGTCTTTGCCGATGCAACTACCTCTATTTGTGTTACATTTCCCCACTTCTTTATGTGTGAACATTTCCCTGCATAATGTCCAAACTTGCGACATACATATAACTTAACTCTTCTCATTTCCTTATTCTTCTTTCCATATTGAGAGGTAGACTCTCCACTGGAAAACTTCTTGAACTTGCCCTTCTTTACCTGGATGGCGAGATCAACATTCTCATCATCAAGCTTGGACATGCCTCCACTTGATTCTTCATTCTAAATTTCCTTATGAATGAGGTCATCCCACAACCTTTACCAATTAGGGATCATATTTCATGCCACGATTCCTTTAATGAATGATGTCCACTCCTTCGTGAATCTTTTCAACATTATCTTCACCAACTCTAAATATTCCACTATCTCCCCAACTGCAGCCAATTCATCTCGAACTTGTCAGATCTGGGTGAGTTAACTTGTCACTATATCTGATCCTATCATATTTTTGTCCCTGAGCTTCTCTCTGAACACCATATTGTGATTCTCATTCTTTCTCTAAAACAAGCTCTTCAGAGCCTCCCACATGTCCTTGGTTTTTTTCTTTTCTGACAAGTGAGGAATCAAATGATCCTTCACTCCATCTAAAATCATGTGCCTGACATTGACATCCTTATGATTATGGATGACCAGATCTGCTGCATCTATTGTTGGATTTATCTGAGTATTAGAAAATTCCCAGATCTCGTTCTCCATCAACACTAGCATGATTCTCTCCTTCCAAGGACTGAATTTGGAAACCCCATCCAACCTATCCTCAAATCACAATCCAGATTCCATTTGCAATATCTGATCTAATAACTCTCTGTTGAAACTACCCCTATATTTTCCTATAAGGCCCTCTACGCACCTGTCACCAGCGAAGCCCGCTTATGTACATGACTATCACCACTGCATCCCACTTTTGGCATGAAGCCTCAAAGAACCCCAAACCTGAAATCAAAGAACCCAAATATAGTAGAACCTATCTGTCCCTACAAATGCACTTCTACAACATATAAAGAACACACAAAGACATTCATAAACACATAAAGACACACAAAAACCCATGCAGGAAATTTGCTCTTTATATTAATATGAAATGCCTCCTTTACAAGGTGTTCTTGAGCTCAGACTTTGACATAGTATTGACTCCTTCTCTCCTCTACTCTAACTCTCGCAGAGATCTCCTATATCTCTACTCTAACTCTAAACAAGATCGAAAGATATTTTACATGAGGGGGCTCTTCGAGCTCTTCCCTCCATCTCACCTACTTTCATTCAATTACATTGAATTCACAATTAAATGGTTGTCTAGTCCAGATCGGATCTAGATCCCAACCTTACAACCATTAAAGGCCTTATTTAACTATAGAATGCTCAAATGCATAGCTTTATGGCTCCACAGCCTTACAAAACATTAATTACATTGATTTCAAATTCAAAATTTAAAACGAGAGGGTTGCGCCTCTCCTCCTTCATTGAATGCACACTGTGTTGGTTGGTTGGCTCGCACATGGATGGCTTGGGAGCGATGCTCCTACATCATGAATCAATAACAACTCTCGTATTTGTTACTTAGAAATGTACTTTACTCTCAATTCCTCTCTCCCTTTTGACATGTATAGGCCACCTTTACCTTTCTACCATTTCTTCTCCTAGGGTTGAGGAATCACATCCTCTTCCTTAGCCACCTCGGTTCCCTCTTCCATCGTCGTGACCTCCATTTGTATTATCAACATTATTAGGGTCCACTTAAGTGTTCAACATAGGAATTGTAGTCTAGTATTGGCATATTCATGTATTTGAAATAATATTCATATTTCCGATGAGGGTAGTCTTTTCGGTGAGTTAAAGTTACAGCTTTCTTGTTCATTTTTTTTCATAAATACCATGATTTGGGTTGTCTTTAAATTGTCCAAAAACTCTTAGGGTAAAGTTACATGAGAAAAATTCCCAACATAGAAGTGGAATCCTAATTTTTTGCATAGTTCCTATCATGTTTGGGTCAATTTTTCACTGGAAAAAATAGATGATATGAGTTCCCCTTATTCCACTCTAACCATTTCAAGTCCAAATCTCAAAAATATGGAAAAAACTAGACAGGGAGTCTGAGTCATAGCGAAGGAATTTGTAAGAAAATAAAAATATCTCAAAATTCTTTGTCTTTCTTGGCGTTGATGTAATTTGACTCCAAACATGGCCCTATAATTCCTAGATAGTATACCAATAGTAATAGATCATAATACAATTGTGAAAGGGTAACACTAGGGTAATCACTATGAGCTTATTGTGATACTAATAAGATACTAGAAATGAAATAGTGTTACATCTTGATTGACTAACTATTTTTGTCATTAATGGTTTTATATGATGTACAAGAAAATAGGTATTTGAAAGATCTATCTTCATTGAGTGAGGGAATTTTAGGTAGAATAGAGGAATGTGAGACATATAGTAGGTCTAATAGGTGGAGATCAACTAAAGGTGAGAAGATCAGAAGAAAATTCCATAAACACATGGAATTTTTTCTTACGAAAGGGGGATCATGTTATTATGATAATGAGAGCATAGATGACATTGATGTGCCCTTGAGGTACAAACATATAGTGAAACAATGGGTACACAAGGATCTTCCTGAAATAAGCACTAATTTTTGTGTAAACAAAAGGATATACCAGATTGCTCCATCGTCATTACATGGTTTGGGGATATTTTCCATGGATGGAATAAAGGTCTATTACGATGGATTAACTAAATTGATGGAGTACGTCGAACCCTGTTATATATACAAAAATTGGATACAAATAGTCCAATATACAAAAAGTATGCGAAGATATGGCTTGGCTACAAATTATATAAAACTAAAAGACAATGATCAAAATAAAGGAGAAACTATCTACATTGACATAAGGCCAAAAGAAATAGGTAATACTGTAGGGTTTATAAACAGTACATCACCCGCGACCACAAATAAGCGACCTAATTGTGTATTTGAGGTGCATGAAGGAAACTGTGTATTCGTATGTGCAATAAAATCAATAGTTGCAGGGGAAGAGTTATTGATTGATTACAATTTGAATCGAATAGATATAGATGTTGCTATTATGGGGGTGGTACATATACTAATTTACCCAACCTGTAAGTAATGACTCTCATATTTTATGATTTTCATTATGTTCTTTACGGTGTTAATCCATTTGGAGAGCTTCGGTCTGTTTAGTACTCAGTGTGTCCTATTTTTGTTATCTACATTTGAATTTCCCATACATTTAAATTTCTCATAAATTTGAATTTATTTCTCATGATAATGATCACGATTCTAATTTTACTGTAATGTGGCAGGATGATCGTGGTAAATAAAAACAGGCCTCAGAACATGTAAATGAACAACAATTTTTGAATTGCATTTAATGTGCATTTTATTTCTATGGCAATCAATTATTTTATTTGTTTACATAACTGAATTATCATTTATTTTCTTGAATATGTAGTCGGTGGGACATGATGTTGATGATGATTCTCTCGATGAAATGGATTTCTATGAATCCTCTAACCCTATGGTTTTAATAAGAAAAAAGGTCAATAAAGGAAACAAGGAACTAGCTCACTTGTTAGATATTATAGATCAAACTCCCGAGGTTGAAGAAAGGATCAGAGAATTTATGACAAGGATTAAGAAATATAAGGTAATAACCATAATTTCAAGTGGTTTTATTTTTGTGTCATAAGATCAATTATGAAAGCTTTATTTTAAACTTTTACATTATCTAAACGAAAAAATGATTTCTTTCTTATATAGAAATTTTTGGATCCTGCTAACACCAACATTCATGGCATCAGTAGTAGTGGCACTACATAGATGCCATAGGGTCCCAACACAGGCCCTCGTATAGCTTCCAACACACAACTATTCATATCTCACCTTCCACGCAATTAGGTGGGATCCACAACACACACACCGAGGAAGCGACCACACAGGTAGGCTCTGTAGGTGGTGATGGCGATGAGGTCGATGATTTGACAAACTATATGGTTGTTTTTCCTAAAGTAATACATGTGAATAGCACATGGACCCTTAAGGGAACCTTTATGTTCAATGAGGAAGGGCTTCCATTAAAAAATGTTAAAGTCCCAGGTAATTTTTAAATTTTTATTTTTTTCATATTCTTTATGTAGACAAATATAAATCATCTAAATTATTATTTTAAAATTAATAATCATATAATCATTTTGCATGTAGGGAAAAATGATTTTTATAGGTCCTTGGAGAATAAGGATTTGCTGATTTTTGGGCCCACCATATGGAAGAGGTGGAATTCCCAGAATTCCAACCTCAAAAAAGAATTGATGGATTATTTAGAAAACATTTTTGGTGTAGATACATTTAATAAGACCTTGGTGACCACCGCAGCTGGCCAATATTTAAAATATATGAAAGAAACATATAGGAATCACTTGAATCAAAATGATAGGTACGGACATCCTCTGATGAGTATAGAGAGGGAGTATAAGGCCCTCATTGAGGATGCAAAAGAGAAGAGATTGACAGATGAAGGAAAAACACCCTCTGGTCCCAGAAGGTAAATTACAATTTCAATTGAATACCTTCAATTGTTTTTAGATGTAAATAAAATTGTGGTATATATTAACATACTTGAAACTTTTGATGATAGGTTGACTAACACGTCAAAGGCCACAAAAGAAAGGCTTTCCAAATGTGGCCAACACAGGCTAGTCCAGGGCGGCTACTTGAAGTTGTAGTCACGAATTGTAAGTACATACATATCTTATTTGTATCTCCTTAAAATTTTTAGGTAATTGTAGTGAATAACGTAAAATGACATACTCTTATGCAATGCAGGGTGACGAGTTTGGTACTGAAACCATGGAGAAAGACCTCAAGTTTGGTTACAAGTACGGCTATAAAGTGGTAGTTGAACACCGAAAAGGCTTGTGATAGATACCAAGAACCACTTTGCATGATAAGTTAAATAAAATTCAATCCACATTAACCTTTATTATTAAAATAGTACAATCATGTTGCATATTATTAATATTTACAACTTTGTTTTAATCAAGGGAGAAACATTGTCAACGAACGCACTAGTATTGGAGAGCAGTGCATTGATAGCAGTTTGTAACTAAAATATGGTTCTGATCCCTTTCACTCCCAATTTTCCATGGGGGTGTAGCCCCACGATGGTGCTATGACCGAGCTGGCACATGACGATAATATGGTTGTATTTTAATCATATACTTAATAATTTCGTAGTTATACATTTTGTACTTCTATTGTTTTTTACTTATACATTTATGATTGTCCTTATAAATTTTGTGGTCTCAATGGAATATAATGTTGTACTTGAGTCTCGTACAATTGAAGAGGAGCACGCAGGGGAAACCATTAGAATGGTGTCAACTAGTGCACTAGGTAAATAATGACATTGCATGTGTTTTTTTTAATATTACTGAACTAGTTCAATGATATTTAAAAACTGGCCATTAAATTTTTTTATTTTTTTCTTTTGTAGGTGATGCCTCATCATAGCGGTCTCCATTACACTATGATTACCCTATGACTAGGCATTCTCTACGTGATAGGATGCAATAACAATAAGATTTTGAAGAGCACCCAGAGAACGAAGATGTAGATATTTATGAAATGATTAGGAACTATAGAGCTAAGACGAAGAGGCTGGCTAAAATTACTAAATGATGATGTACATGAATATTTTAATAATTATTTAATATAAAATCTATTTTCACCATATTCCACTCACTTCAAATGGATCAAGGAAACATTTTATTTCATTGTAAACAATTGTGAATAATGGTATGTATATATGTTTGTTTTTGTTGTAAATATTTCAATAGATTTATATGATGGGTATTGGGGAATTGAGAGTGATGCGAGGGGGGGGGGGGGGCATAAGAGCTTCCGCATTCATGTGGTTGGCCTTGTTCAGTAGAGAATAATTTATTGTAGTTGTTTAATCTTGGAGCAAACCTCCCTCAATCCAACAAAGAAACAACAAAGTCAATGTTGACTTTGTTGCTGCTATTTCAAATCAAGGGAGGCAGTTTGATCAATTATTAGATGCGTGGCTCCAATAAATTATTCTTGAAACCAAGAGGATATCATTCAGGTATGTTCTGAAACTCTCGTAAAAATTCATCTTAGATTAAATAATGCGCTAAAAATATTACTTGTATTGATTTTTTATATATTTATGGAGGTTGAATGATTTTGGTAGGTACTTTAAGATCTTTATTTGTCAATTGAGGCAACCTCAAGACTAATAGAGGGCCATACAAATGAATATAAACATGCAGGGAAAACCATTCCAATTGTACTGTCGACCAGTTCATCAGATCAGGTTTGATTTCTCCTTTTAGCATATAAGTTTATATAGCCATCAATTCTAGTTATGTTTACTGTTTTATGAATTGTTATGTTCAATTGCTAAATTGAAAAATCACCATTTAGGTATGTATAATATTTTGATTATGTCCTCTATATATTATGGATATGTCAGTGTATGTTTATGGTTAACTAATGGATAAATCTAGCATGAATGTATGGATAAATTCTAACATGAATGTATGGCTCTGAACATGCCGCCAAAAATGGTAGTTTCTTTCTGGTGACAAGATATTTGGAGGAATGGTAGTTTCTTTCTATTTTATATTATTTCTACGTGATCCTTTTTGTTTCTAACAAGAAACACCAAACCATAAAGGTAATAAATAAGCTCAATAAGATATAAGGGATAAGTGGTGGATAAAAGGGACCTAGTAGTGCAGGTCACCATTACACGAGGGGCTGGTCACTAGGCAAATAACTCCCCAAACTACCTCCGTGTGCACATGTGCAATGTTAATAAAGTCTATTGAATCTTAGTTACATGTATAAGTTCCCCACAAATGATGTTATAATGATCATCATTATGACACTAGTTACAAGATTACATCAATCCACTAGACAACATTAAAACACATTATAACATATCCCTCATCTAGAAATGAAAAAACCCAATGCATGCATGAAAATGGATCTTTAAGTTTTGAAGCTATCCATATGAATGATTCTTTGAAGCTATCCATATGAATGGATCTTGAAGTTTTTCAGCTCTATGATTTGGTACAACAAAATTTAGGAAAATTGCTAAGTTCATGAGATGTGATGGGAACATGTGTAAAGAGATTGAAATTGATTGTTATTGATTGCAATAAATAACAATCAATTTCAATGTCACGCCACTTGTTTCTCTCCATCCTCTTGTTGAGTTATATATAATCCTCTCATTTATTCATATGATAACCCATATTTTATAGAACTTAATTACAATTCAAAAATTCAACCCCAAAGAACTTACCTCGGAGCACCATTTAACTCTGCAAACTCACCTTTGGATATAGTGCACCATAGGAGGATTAGTGAAGGGGGTCTATATTGAAGATACAATGATAATTGTATCCAACCCATAGGTAATGAAATTATTTGCAAAATCATGTTGGTTTTCATTTTTCGAGAGGTTACAAGGCTAGGACCTAGGAATTGGATTGGAAATTACCAAAACCTTCAACAGTAGGAGGGAATTAGTGCAAAAAATTACCCTAAGTGTAATTGAAGAGTTCATCAGTTGATCCATAGGGATACCCTTGCAAGGTGGAAGGTGGTTAAAGAATTTGAAGATACCAGTAGATATTTAGCCTCAGTTTCTAACAAATCCCTCTCTTATGCCTGACATACAAAAATGAATTCAAAGGGACTTGTTGATTTCACCTTGGAAAGAGGTATATTTCATCATCCAAAATTTCATAACTTGTGAGGGCGAGTAAAAAATGGTGTTTCACTACTTTGTCAAACTCATGATGAACCTCAAGAATGAAGAAATCTTAAACATGACATTCTTCTTTTACTGTGATGATTGAGGAAAACAAAGGTAGAGGGTAAGTGAGCATTGTAATGTGAATTCACTTATAGAAACACCGAAACAATTAATTTCCAAATCCTAAAAAACTGAGCTTGAAATGAATTTTGTTGCAACAATTGAGATAGATTTAGCATAAGAAAAACATGGGATGAATATAATTTACATAGAAAAAGAAAACACATGGACAAAAACTCCAACACAAAATCTCTGTAAAAACTTGTTGCAATCTGTATTAAGATTCTGCAAAAATACGCTACAATGGCTTACAAAGCTTCAAAACAATACTATCCCCCCCCTTTTGATTACATTGTGTATACAAATATATGAAATACTCATATTCTACCTCCAAGGGTATACAAATAGATGAAAAACTCATATCCTACTTCCAAGGGTCGCACTGCTCCCAAAATGCAACAAACCCTTGTTTTTTCACAAATTTAATAATTGTTGGTTATTCCTAGATTCACCATCTCAGTGAAGTGTTGGAATTCTTAGTGAAATCCAAATTGTCTAGGAATAAAACCCAACTCAATACTTGTGGTTAGTGATATGTCTACATGTGAAAATTTATTGACTCTAGAAAAAGGTAAGAAAACTCATGGCTAGGCAATAATAATTTATTGACTTGGTGAGGTTCCTCGACTCATCATTGACATGATTCATGCTAAGAACCAAATGTAATATTTAACACCATAATCAAAACTCTTTCCATTATATCTGATCTAAATTAATATTGATGGAATCTTACATCCGTGGTTATGCTATAACATTTGTATTTGGTTATGGAATTTGGCTTTGGAACAAGGTAAGAAGCTCATGTGGGGATTTTAACATTGCCCACTAATTGTTCAAAAGATGCCTAATTGGGATGTTGGTATCAGTAGTGGGATGTTTGTATCAGTAGTGGGATGTTGGTTCAATATTGATCATTTGGTATTAGTATCCCCTACCATCGATTATAATAGTTTATTACCATAGGTTGTTAAGATACCTTGGAGACTATGCAATCATTAGATACCATCAAATATACGATATCTCTAATTACAAATAAATTTTCAAGAAACATTCCTTGAAAGCATTGTTGATTTCTCATGACATATGAGAACAACTCCCTAATTACTTGAGGAATAGGAAACTTGTGGGTTATCCATATTTCATTTGATCCCTCAAAAGAGAAACCTTTTATATAAACTCTATGTTAGCACTCTGTAATTTGCCTAAGGCTGCTGAGGAAAACACAGAGGTAACCTCGAACCGTTTCGAGTCTTGGATCTATCCCTCCAAGACTCAGAGAGCGATCTCTCTTTAAGATTTAGCTTTGTTTGCAATGGGACTGATGTTAGGCTACTTATAAAGCAAGGTAAATATAGGGTTTTTGATTTTGAGATGGTTAGTTTGGGACAGCAAAGAGAGCGATTGGGAAAATGGGTTCTGCGATTAAAAGTGATTCACATATCAGATCTGGAAAAGACTGTTACACAGGGCAAGGCAACAGAAACATTGGATCGATTTAAGTTTAAATGGCGTGGATGAGAAGATAAATAGGTGAGGAAAGACTAGGCACAGGAGCAGTTAATAATTCCTGCACTAAGCTTTAGAAGATAAACATCAAAATCACCACAAGCCGAGAGGCAGAGTATTGGATAATAAATTCTACCCCTATTACTTTCCTTCTGGTGATTGGAACAGAAAACAAATTGTGAAAAAAACAGGAAACACATTAACAAAGAACAAAGACATCACCAATATCTCTACACAAGAATCCTGAGAACATCATGTACATCACTGGTATATCATTAAAAATAACAGAGAAATATTCTCTGGCTGAAACATAGCCATCACCCAGCAAAGAAAATAAAAATCTCAGCTCTGGATCTCTCACACAGGTCGAGCCTCTCCTCACAGCCCAGTCGAACCCTCACTCTATATTTTACAGCTCTATAAATAATAAAAACAAGCCTCAGCCTTTCAAGACTCGGGCCCTTCCTCTGCAGTCTAAGAATAGTAAACCGTTACAAAGATTGACATGTGTCAATTTGTCTCCTAGAACAATACAACAGTAAATTAAAAGGAAACTGTGTTTAGAAACTCCTGCTTTAGTTGTCTCAAATTCCCTGGAAGCTTGTTGATGTTTGTCCTTCAAATCTGGGAAAGGATGGCCATTTGTCCCTTTGGTTGCCTCGGATTCTGGAGATGCTTTTCTTTTGGTTGGCTTTCCTCCCATAATCTCTCAACTGCAAATCGCGTGCCCTGCTGGAGGATGCCACTTGTGCTCTGATCTTCTAGGTGTTCCTTGTAGAAGAACTTCCTTCTTGCCATCTGCTTCACTTTATGCCTTTGGCTGCCATCTGCCTTTGAAATGCTACTACAGAACAATGAAGCTCTGCCACTTGTGATTAACTGTTCCCTAAACATGTGGACATCAAGTCGAATACGGGTTCCATGTTGGCCACTATCTTCATAGACAACTAAACAATTTCAATCATAGCGAGCCAAAGACTTGCTATCATTCATAACAACCTCATAATAAGTGAAAATAAAAGGGAATGCTGGACTCACTGATATGTATCATGCCTGGAAAACAGGAGTTCCACTGTTAGCAATTGTGCCTTGCCAACAATATTTTTCTCAGCACCTCTATAATGCTCTCCATGGCATCAATATGGAGTTCTAGCAGAAGATATGGGTGCAATAAGACACGAACCAACCACAAACTGATCACTGCCATTCAAATATTGTCCTAGATTTACACTCTGACCCATAACCTGATTGTCACTGACAGTAGTAGCATACCCTGAAAATTATCTACAGGGTTGTGGCCTAACAGCCTCTTCAACTGGTGTTCTGGCATCCGAAAGGTCTTGTGTTCGCATAAGTGTCATCAATTCTTGGATTTTTAATTCCCTCTTGAAGCATTTGTGTCGAATCCATCCCTGGAACTTGACAGGGGTCTGAACGAAACTAGACATGTTGTTGTAAGAGGGGATGGTTTGCCCCAACCACCGGGCCTAGGACCATTCACATTGACACCCCGAAATTATGAAACATCTCTGGCCTTGATAATGAAATTCTTCTTTCATTTGCAGGGCGTTCGTGACTGCAGAAGAGAAGAGAATAACAATGGCAAGGGTGGAGCTCAGGTGCAAAATCCGAATGGCCTTCCAGGGGCACTGTCTTCAACTTTCGAAAGTGCATTCATTTCAACTCAAAACTTTTGATGAAAAGCATGATAATTATAACTAAGGTTTCCCAACCCTACCCATTGGGTCACACACTTGTCCTACCCTGTTTATAGATGGACCTGATCATTACCAGTAGAGGAGTCAAATTTTAAAAGGAGTTTAACATTAGCGGGCTCTGTATGTGTCTCATTTGTTCTAGGTTATTGAAAACCATGACCTTTATGAGCACCCTGCAGCTTGTCATCAGAATCTCCTAATATCCTTTTATAGCAGTCGCTTGAAGATGAGCCACCGGTAAATCCTCTGTATCATTTTGTTTATCATTCAATCCTTCCTTTGTACGATGAAGAACATCGTCCTCATTGACCCAACAGTCCTGGCTCCGAAAAGATTCATTCTTTTCTTTTGTAATCGGCTGCAACACTTTGTCAAGTTCTCTGGTTTCTTCAGGAAGCTGTGCATGGCGAGGGCGTACTCGAGAACCAGCCTAATCAATGAGATCAATAGCTTTGTCAGAATGAAACGACCACTGATAGATCGATACGACAACTTTGCAGCTGCCATCAA
>JZKD02S0075651.1:348136-366031 GCA_000966675.3 Picea glauca
CTCAATAATGCCTTGTGCATGCTTTCCTAACCCTTTACCTTCATAGCCCATTTTTAACAATAACTTGGACCCTATTCCTCTTGTGTGATTTTCAAAAACACCAAAGCATTCTTCTGGAGACGAATTTGAAGATAAACTAACATTACATACCTCATGTTCATGCATGTACTTGGTAAGGGTTTCCTTTGCCTCATGGAGTTGAGTCTCCATCTCCTGCAACTTTTCAAGAAGTTGGTCTTTCTCCTCCTTCATGGCCATCAACTGCTCTTGAAGGACAATGCTCTCTTCTCTATCTTTCCACAACTCTTGTACCATATATTTCATGGTTAGCAATGCCTTGAACATCTCTTTGTCAAATAACTTAGATTTGGAAGATGTAAGAGAACTATCCATGTTTGAAGCTTCCTCCATCTTTGCAATATTTCAAACTTCAACACAAAACTTGCATAAATACCAACAGCTAAATCTCAAGCTATCATTGGCAAATACATGAGAAAAACAAACTATGCTCTAATACCATCTAATCTGAAAATAGAAGGATGACTTGTTATGCTATGCAAGCACCCCCTAATTCAATAAAATAAACCTTACAGGACCTTGCTTCATGTGTTAAAATAGGCAAGATGGTTTATGTGTTAAGTTCATGCTTCTTCTTTGCAAAGTTCATGTGTGAGGAAATGTTATTTTAAAAGGTTAATCATGTGCTATAATCAAATACACAACAATATAAAGTGCAGCAAATAACACAGAAAAGTCACAACAATACCAAGATGATAAAGGAGTTCACCCCTCTCTGGGCTACATCTCCTTGAGCCTCCTTCAAAGGACTTGGCTCTTTGGGATTAGTTTGTCAAATGTTCTTTTACAAGCTTCTTCTCAACTCCAATGGATTTACAAACTATCCCATTAGGTTCATAATACATAAAAACCCCAAAAATGACTATTAGAACACTGAAAATGGATCTTGTCTCATCCAATCATGACATCTTCTACATGTGGCCTCCAAGCTTCCCTGAGCTTCTCTGTGGAAAAAATGCCTGTAAAAGTCCTCCAATGAATCTGAAACCTATCCCAATGTGTTCAGAGCATATTAATTAGTCAAAAATGACTATTCAGTCTCAGAAAGTAGACATGTGCTCATCGGAGCATGGCCTCAAACAATGAGGGCTTCAAGCTCCCTAGAGCTTCCTCAAACTTCAATGGTTAAAAAAATACAAACAAAGTCTTCAAATACCTTTGAAAATAGTGTCAATGGACTCAGAATGTCCAAAAACCCCTAGCTGGGCTTTTACGGCACCTCATTTGGCCAAAAACTGAAGAAGTTAGGCCTCCTGCCATTTTTCCTCCTCCCAAGCTCTGTCACTGGTTCGCCATTTCGCACCTGTGTGCGAGTGAACCTGGCTTCTGGCGTTTTTCGTGCCTAAACTCAGCACACGCGCACCTTCCGAAATTGGTGCCAAATTGTCGCACCATTAGCGAAATTAAATCCCCTGAGGACGGAGGTGTTGGGCGCATGGGGCCATGTGGCCACGTCCCAGCGCTAAAATAGGGCTAAGTTTCATGAATAAACTTGGGCTTGCCAAGTGTCCTGGTGCGTGGGTGTTCATCGTTTGAACCAAAACCAAAACCCAACTTAAATCCACATGCATATATATATATATCGTGGTCACATGTTTGATGTAATATAACCGTGTGGTTTTGAATTGAAATACCCCGCGCAAACCGTTTTATATACATGTTTCGGTCACATGTAATATAACCGTGGGTGTTAAAAATTGCTCTAATCCACGCACATTTAAAATGGTATAAAATGTGGTTTATAAAACCCCGCGTGCATAAACTCCCGGCTATGGTCATATGCAAAACCAATGGAACTAGGGACTAAACTCAACACAAAACCCCGCACGCACGCCATTTAACAATAGTATTGTGGTCACCTATCACGCATATAACCGGGGTCAGGGCTAAGCCCTGGCCCGACCCCCCGCCTATTAACATAACTCAAACTTAGATAAAATAAAAACCATTACATCGTATGAGCCAATATGGTGGCGCATTGGTTATGTTGACATTGCAAAGGCTTTGCATGGTGTGTGGAGGTTCGGGGGTTCGAAACCGGTGGACTATCAAAATTTTAAACAACGAACCAATAAACCAATCCAATAAACAGGTGCCACGTGGCCACCCATGACTGGGCCATGTGGCACCATTCCATTTCTCAATAGATGCCACGTGTCGAAACCTCATTCGGTCAATTGCCAGCTAATCACAAACCGCCATGTCAGCAAGTGCCCAGTCAGCTCAGCCACATCATCGTACCATCATGCTACGTCAGCATTCGTACGACTGTACGGACTGCCCAGTCAACCTCTATTTTTTTGCCTGTTTGGCTCGGCGAACAGATCACGATATCTTATCCATACGGACTCCGTTTGAGAAAGTAAATATACCTCTGGAATCAGGAAGACGAGACGGACGCAATGGCACCATTTTCATCATATTCTGAGCACTTTGAAATTTGAGCAAATTTTAATCCCCTGGTCCAAATTCTAATCATATACTGTATCCCCTCTATTTCTACTTGGTTGTATAATTAGGAAAATAAGAAATTATATGTTTCAGACATGATTTTTACTTGTAAATGATTGTGTCCTATGGTGGCCTAAGCTAGAGCCACGAAATGTTTGTTCGTCGACCTTAGGTACAATTTCATGTATGCATGTCAACCCTCCTAGTCATTCTGAGTCCCTTGGAGGATGGATTTTGTTAATCTCAGGAGAGGTAGTGCATATATGCACTGACTCTTTGTGAGACAAGAAGAGTCTGAGAACCCCTTAACTTCTATACTTAATAAAGGAGTGCAAGAGGTGTGCAGACGACCCTTCTATGTTTTGAGTCTAGGAGAAAGAGCGCAAGCTATTAAATTCTTGATAATTGATGAAGCTCAGGAGTGATAGCAAGAAATTCAAGTATCAAAAGGGAGTATCCTTTCGTTTGGAAGTTGAACAGATGAGATCTGTTCGAGAATATCTAAGGTCTATCACAATCGTTAGATTTGAGGAAGGAATGCAGGCATTAGCACCTCGACTTCTGCAGCCTTCGTAGGTCCGATGAATTTTGATAATCATCGTGAAAGGGATAGATCCTTTGAATTCTAAAACCCAAAATCGTGATGTGATTTGGATCGTAGATCTAAGGATATATTGGGACCCTCCTTGACTATCAGATTGGCGAGATTGGGGATTCTCACATCGAGAGATTCACATGTTGGTGCGACTAAAAATTCTGAAACTCGAAGTTGCGATGTGATATGGACTATTGGATCGAGGAAGGTCATCGATCATCGATCCGACGTAGGAAAATTAATGAAAGGAGTACATGGGAATTCTAAAATCCCTAAGGACCAAGCTCAGAAGAGACAAGAGATTTTTAGAAGGGCAGATGAGGTCCAAGAGGTGAACTTGCTTCAAGTTCTTAATCTCAGGAGGGAAAGAGCAAGTCAATACCATACATCAGGAATTGTAGTTAGTAAACCAAAGGTCGAGACCTTCGAAACATTTGAAATATTCTAATTCAGGGAGGAAAGATAAATCTCAGGAGGAGGAGCAACAATGATCGTTGGATCGATTGTTGTGAAAGATATAGACCATTGAATTTCACATCTAGTCACACAAGAGAGCACTCAAGGGGGAACAGATCTCAGCCATCGAATATGGGCATGTGGACCAATAGCTGTTGGATCTAGGGAATGTGCACAAGGTTTAAAACTTTTAAGAGTTGCATAGGAGTGTGGACATTATGAAACTCCAAGTCCCAAAATCATCAATCCCTTCCATCATCAAGGAGGGAACATGGTGAGAGATCAATGTTTCACTGACTCATGACTCAAAGGATTCAAAGGTTGAGTCATGAGAACTCACAAAATGAGAAATCACGACTTGATCTGAGCCGTTAAATCCAAAGGAGTGTGAACCGTCGGATTTGGGTGCTCTGAAATATCGACATTTCGAGAGTCAGGAATGTGAAGGGAGTTGTGACTTGGGGGTCGCAAGTCGTGAAATCCCAACATCATCAGAACTATCCATTGGAAAGGACACGTGGCAAGTGGTCTAAATATCGTTGACTCTCACATCAGAAAGGTCAAAGGGTAGACCTATGAGAACTCATGAAACCCGAGTTCGCAACTTGATCATGACCATCGGATCGATGAAGGATTTGGGCCATCAGATCTGAAGCATCGGGAACTCCCGATACACGAAACTATGATGCACTCAGAAGCTATG
This sequence comes from Picea glauca, assembly GCA_000966675.3. NCBI lineage: Eukaryota > Viridiplantae > Streptophyta > Pinopsida > Pinales > Pinaceae > Picea > Picea glauca. The sequence continues at coordinate 352,420 of JZKD02S0075651.1, forward strand.
CCCAGGTCGCAGTTGGTGGTCACATGAACAGGAGGTTAAGGGAGGATCTAGCGGAGACTAAACGCTTAACCCATAGATCAATATTTCAGGAAACGAAGAGTTGGAGTCGACTCATGCTCATTTACCTGACACACGAAGTTGCAGTATGCCTTTTGATAGGCGTGTGGTCACAACTTGAGGTCATATGAAGGAAGGGGCTATCATGGAGAGCTAGCACCTATTTCTCAAACCCTTCAAAGGGGCCATGAAAGAGCTCACAGCTTGGAAGAACCTGGAATTGAAGAAAGGGGAATCTAAAGAGAGTTAAGAAAAAGAGAAATTGTTTTATGCCCCATCATGAGTGTGTTGCAAATTGGTATTAGAGAATGGTTACAACACTTGGACTACTTGGGCTCATCCACGAGTCGCATAAAGAGGTATTGTTATCTTCATTTACTCCTTGAGGAGAAGGACTATAGATTGAACTTGTGATTTTGGGAATTCTTGTTGAATTTCAACAGAAGAATTTATTTAACCCCTTTGTCAAAGTGGTAACTACTCTTACCAAAGTACGGAATTGCTAATTAACAGTGATAATAAAACTTGAATGTGGATAGCTAAAGGTGGTAGGGTTCTGGCAAGGGTAGCTGAAGCCCAAAAGTCAGATGACCTGATGTTAGTGACACTACCTCTAAGCATGGGCAGTTGGAAAATTAGGCATTGATGATGGTTGGTTATATAATGGTTAATACGTTTGTGGGCTTAAAGGAATTTGATAGGATCAGGTAGGATCCTTGGTAGTATAATTATTTCTTTATATTAAAATCAGAGTATATAACTTCTCATGACCAAGGGAAAGGTGAGATGGGTAAGTCCTATGGAAGTTGAGGCAATAAGGTTTTTCTTTCCAGCTGTTATAGTATAAAAGGGAAAGTGATCCTGGTTGGTTATTGCCATAAAGAGAAGGAAACATCAATATGAGTTATAATTGTGGGATTAGTCATGTAATCAACTGTAATCTCTAACTAAAAGAACACTAATGATAAAACTAAGCTAGTATGATGAATACTTAGTTGTCTGTGTATGCTTGAGTGCATGGATTTAATGCATTGTCAAGATTCTTGATATGAAGCCTGATATTAGTACTCGTTAGGTACGAATGATATTAAATGTGCAAGTGATGCACATGTACGATGTAAGAGTATAAGTATACTAAAATCCCAATATGGTTTCCCTAATGAGTAAAATGTGAGGCAAGCATAGCACTTGCCAACATTGAATGAATACCATGGACACATGGTTGACTCCGTTCTGAAGAGTCATGAAAGTTTTGTTTTGAATGATAGCTTAAGGGGAATGTGCTCCATCTCCCCAGGAAAAGCCAGTATAAGTAAGTGAAAGAGTAAATGAGAAAGGATGCTCTGTTGGAATAGGGGAAGACCTAGGGTTCACTCCAAGAGTGCACCAACAAGCCCTAGCTACTGACCCTTTCGACAACACTTGCGAAAGGGCATAGAGATGTCTACAACCAGGGGAATATAAAGTGGATCTAGTACAAAAACAACACAACATGCATATATCACTTATCAAGATAGATCTACCCTACACAGTTATAGATCTGATCTAATACAACAATGAAAATAACAATATAATAGTGACAGAGAGCAAAGAATCAATCACACACACAACACAATATGTACGTGGTTCACCCTCTCTCTAGGGATACATCCACAAAACTATGATTATGATTTATTACGGTAAAGAATGTAGTTCTTGTATGCGCTCTCAGCTAGCAGATCTTCTTTCTTCTTCTCTCTTTCTCTCCCCTTCCCGCGCACACAGCTGCAAGACTTGACCTTCACACATAGATGAAGATCTTACAATACTAGAAGGCTCTCTCTCTCTCAGCACTTCTCTCTCACAATGCAATGATCTGTCACACACTAATATAGATAGATCAACAAGAATATCATACCGACTCAACCCATGTCCTCTTGACCTTTATTTATACATTACAATATAGCACTGACAACCTTCAGCTGAAACGTAGGTGCCAAAACTCTAGATACCAAAACCCTAGGTGACCAAAACCCTAGGTCAACTTGACCCGCTTTTCCTAATCTTCACCAACCTATCTTTCCTTTCTTCCTACGCAGTGCTAATGATGCATTTCCCTGCTTGTTGAGTTGTCCTTGATCCATATTCCTTGCTGATTTATCATCCTTGATCTCCTCGTCCAACGGCTTGCATTTCCATACTTCGCTCCATATTTTATGCTCTTTTTCCCACTTTGACCGAGTGTGACACTTATCGTGTCTTCCTCAAAGTTCACTTTTCACCTTTTCTTCCTTGTTTTTCACTTCCTTCCATAAACAAGGGCCAAGTGGCCCCCAACACTCACCTATGACTTGTCTCAAGGCACTTAAGATCTGATCCTTTTGTTTTACTTCGACTTTGGACTGCGCAGGGCAGCCTTTGCTTTCTTCTCTATGCCTCCTTCTCATCCTTCTGCAGGTTGTTTTTTTTGTGTCTAGTACCTAGTTTCAACTACAGTTGGTACCTAGACCCTTTTCTTCTTTCTTTTACTAAGGTCTGTGAGGCAGCTGGTTGTCATACTACAAATTCAGCTGACTCCCATTCACTAATCCTTCCTTCCACTCTTCGTTCAATGTCTTCAATTGCATAGCTCCCCCTTCAGTAACATAGGCGACCTCATATGGTTTGATCCAATGCATCCTAAACTTCCCTGGATGTATTTTAAACTTTACTTTCATACAGCAATACTAAATCAACCTGCTTAAATGCCTTCTTCTTGATGTGTCTGTCATGTTAGGCCTTTTCTCTTCCCTTATGAACCTGCTGGTGGAAACCTGCAATAAATATGTCTTCTTCTAGTTCAACCAACTGTGCAAGCCTCTCTTGAATAGCGTCGGTATCATCCATACCTATAAAGGCAACGATTATTAATCTTGGCACTAAGTATTCCATCAGGACAACAACTTCAAGACCATATACTAACTTAAAAGGGGTTTGCATTGTTATTTTCTTGCAAGTGGTCCTATAGGCCCACAGTCCTACTGGTACTCTTAAATCTCAATCATCCCTGTTCTCACAACAAATTTTCGTCAGCGTTGTCTCCAAGATTTTGTTCAAGGCTTCGATTGTCCCATTTTCCTATGGATGGTAAGGTGCGATCTTCTGATGGTGGACTGCAAATTATTTAGTCAGTGCTTCAACTGTCTTATTGATGAAGTGTGTGCCTTGATCACTCATAAGGATCTTGGGGCATCCAAACCTAGTTATTATGTCATTGAATATAAAACGTGTAGTTGTAGTTGCACTACAGTCCTTGACTTCTCTGGCTTCGGCCCATCTGGTTAGGTATTTTGTCACAGTAATTATGTACCTTGCTCCTGTGCGCTTTCCTTGTGGGTTTATAGGTCCCAAAAATTAAATGGACCACTTTTCTCAAATTCTTCTTCTGAATCTGATGAACACGCGTTGTCACTTCGCCAACTCAGATTCCCATCGGTTGTAGGGTTGATGTAATCCTATTGTCTGGTTGTTAATTTGTGTATGATTTCCAGTGCATATGCATGATCTTCTTCTCTGATAGGTTCTATGTACCACTGACCTTCATCTGGATCTAAGGGTGAAATGACCCTAAGGCCATCTCTTTCAAATGTCATATGCCTTTTCTTTAAATCAACCACTGTGGAGTTATCGAAGGCCCAATCAATTCCTAGCAGTGCAGGGTAAGGGAAATTGTCATCAACAATTTCATTTACCTCTAAATCTATGAACGTTCTCACTCCATCAATGTCCACAGGGACATGTTCCAATCTGCCAAAGGGGATGACAACTTGTTAGTTATCCATTCTAAGCATTATAGGGGAGTAGATCAACTTAATTTTCCCCATTAGTGCCCAAGTTTTTTTTGTCATGAAATTGATCTCTGACCCTAAGTCAAGGACCACGTAGTCTATATCATACTCTCCTATTTGAGCATTCAAGTGTAATTCTTTATTTGTCCTTCTCTTCTTACCAATTTGATGTACTTCCCTATTTAGTAAGGGGTCTATCTTTCCTAGTTCATACTTTCTGATTAAGTTATGTAGCTCTTTTACAATGCCTTTATCCTGAATCAACTTAACACAGGTGCATAAAAATTCCATGAGCTTGCTTACCTCTTTTCCCTCCTATGGTGAAGAAGATTGATCAAATGCCCGAGGCATTCCATATTATTTTATTTCTGGCTATATTTTTTATGAGGAACCTTGATCTTCTCTGAACTTTTGTCTTGCTTCCTCAAATATTTGTCTCTATTTCTTTGCATCAAAATTTTGGGTCTTTTCTATAGCCTTCCTGATACCTGAGTCTTATGAAATCTTTCCTTGAGTCATTTTATCCTCTCCTGTAGCAGTGCCTACTCGAGTGATAACAACGAACTTAGGGTCTTCCCTGCGAGGCTCATCATATATCAATTTCACTTGTGGATTCTGCTGAGGTCCTCGTCTTTCCTGCAACTTAGCTTGTAGTACAGGACAATCTTCTATAACATGGTCAAACGAGCTGCAATAACTGCAATTGGTACAAGGGTTCTGACAATCCCTTGCAAGGTGTCCTAGTTGTGCGCAATTATAACAGATGATCTGTCCTTGGCCTTGACCCGTTCCTCTTCCTCATCCTCGTCCTCTGTATCCACCGTGAGGATTGAAATTTCCTCTTCCTGGGGAGTTATACTATGGAGTGTTTCCTTCTTATTGTGCTTCACCTTGGACCTTGTATATGTCCCTCGATATTTCATGCATAAGGTCATAGGCCCTACAATACCTATTGTCGTGCCCCACAGACTTACATAATTTGCAATATAAATTTGTGGGAGTCTTAGCATACTTCTGCATGTAATATCACTCACATGTGCGATGCTTAATTTTGCATACTTCGCACCAGGGCAGGTTGACTTGCTTCAAGGGGCTCGGTGCTCTTGAGGCCAAATATTCATATAATAAAGGACGATGTTCCTTATGATGGCCTTTTGATATGCATATTACACACCATATATCTTATCTTTTTTCCTTCCCCTTGTCCTTATTCATATCTTTGACCTGCAAAGACAAACTAGTCAGCTGACTCAAGATCTCGCTCATACCTGAGTTGGATTCTCCCATAGGGGTTGATTCTAGCTTCATGGCGATATCCAATGCCTCAGCCTGTGAAGAAATCTTCTGTTGCATTAGAGGAACTATGATGTGTGGTAACAGGGTAGTGATCAACCATTCTTTATTCTGTTCATCTGAGATCTAAAAAGTTAATCAACATGTTAAGGTCTTGAACCTTTGATCGAACTCCCATATCGGTTTGTCTACTTTCTTCTTGATCTCCTTCAGTTCTGTAATAGATTGAGACTTTGAATTAGGTTTCTTGAACTCTGCAATCAGTGCATGCTTGATCTCTCCCAGTGTCTTAGGCTACACAAGTCCTTGGACAAGCTTTATGTACCATCTCAGTGCACGATCCCTTAGGGTAGTGTTGAACTAGGTCCTTTTAACAACTTCATCGGTGACATTTTTAATATTCCATACGGCTTCAAACAGAAACCAATGCTGATCATGATCTTCAGATCCATGTCCCCTAAATATAGGGAGCCTCATCTCATCTGCCATAGAGCTACCTAGGTTTCCTATCTGAGTAGATGTTGAGCTACTAGTAAAAGTACTCTGAGGACTCTGGTGGTTCTGATTATTTTGATTACATAGTGCTACTGAAATAACAGGAGGATTAGCAGTACTTACTTCAATAGTTTGTGTGGTACCTGAAGTTTTGTTCTCATCCTGGCGAGGTTCTTCGACTTCTCCTTCCTCTGTCCTAGCGAGTTCTAAATGTTCTCCATCTGTTAGATCTGCCTCTTCTCCATTGTAGAAACCCTCTTACCCATAGTTTTTCTTAAACAAGTTCTCAAGGTGAACCCCTCTGAATAATCTCCCACTGCGCATATGTCTAAATTTTGTGTCGTTGTTGTTGTCTGAATTCTTGAACATTGGTATTTTCAAATCCACTTTATCTACTGAACCTTCAAGACGTTCTTTTTATGAAACAACATCTTGATTCTCAACTTTAGGAATTGTAAAAATTTTCCTTTGGGTCCCTTCAAGAAATATCTTTCATCTTGGACGTATGATTCTACGCTATCAACAACAAACTATGTGATATACCCTCCAATGGTACTATCAAACCAATGATATGTTTCTCCTGATATGGTGTTATAAACTCTTTTGACCTTCTTGATCAACTCTGACATCCAAACCACAGGAGGTCTAGATCAGATCTCGAACTGGGTATCTGCTAGTCTAGCTAGCCACTCATACAGCTCCTGTTGGATTCCTCCAAAGAAGATCCCATGTATATTGGTAAAGATATATTTCTCCAACCAATCCTTTGTAGTAAGATTAGGGTTCTTGTTCTGGGCTTCATCGAATTCCTTCTCTTGATCCTCTATCCACTTTTGAGTCTCTGTCTTGGATGGAAACCACCTTGACATTCCCTCACAAATATTTTTGTCTCGGCAACAGAACCATTTGTTGGCACAGGGGAAGATCGAGGGTTCACTCCAAGAGTGCACCAACAAGCCCTAGATATTGGCCCTTTCAGAAACACCTGCGAAGAAGATGCAGTCTCACCCGAAGAAGCTATGAGGGGGTTGCAAGACAGAGATGTCTAAAACTAGGGGAATATCAAGTGGATATAGTACTACAACAACACAACATGCATCTAACACTTATCAAGCTAGATCTACCCTACACAGTTATAGATATGATCTAATACAATAATGAAAATAACAATATAAGAGTGACAAAGATCAAAGCATTAATCACACACACAACACAATATGTACGTGGTTCACCCTCTCTCTAGGGCTACATCCACAGAACTGTGCATATGATTTATTAAGGTAAAGCATACAGTTATTGTCTGCACTCTCAGCGAGCATATCTTCTTTTCTCTTTCTCTCCCCTTCCTGCGCACCCAGCTGCAGAACTTGACCTTCACACACAGCTAAATATCTTACAATACTAGAAGGCTCTCTCTCACACACAATATAATGATCTCTCACACACTACTATAGCTAGATCAAAAACAATATCGTACTGACCCAAACCAGGTCCTCTTGACCTTTATTTATACATTACAATACCTCACCGACAACCTTAGGCTAAAAACTAGGTGCCAAAACCCTAGATACCAAAACCCTAGTTCAACTTGACCCGCTTTTCTCGAGCTTCGCCAGCATGTCTTTCCTTTCTTCCTGTGCGGTGCTAACGGTGGATTTTCCCACTTTCTGAGCTATCCTCGATCCATCTTCCTTATTGATCTATCATCCTTGATCTCCTCATCCAAAGACTTGCATTTCCATACTTCATTCCATCTTTTCTTCTCTTTTTCTCTCTTCAACCGGGTGACAGTTACTGTGTCTTTCGTGAAGTTTGATTTTCACCTTTTCTTCCTTGTTCTTCACTTCCTTCCATCACCAAGGGCCAACAGGCCCCCAACACTCACCTGTGACTCATCTCGAGGTGCTTCAGATCTGATCCTTCTATTTTACTTCGACTTTGGACTACGCAGGGAAGCCTTTGATTTCTGCTCTATGCCTCCTTCTCATCCTTGTGTAGACTGTCTTTTCTGTGTCTGGTACCTAGTTTCAACTACACCTGGTACCTAGACCCTTTTCTTATTTATTTTACTTAGGTCTGCGAGGTGACTGGTTTTCATAGTACAACTTCAACTGACTCCCATTCACTAATCCTTCCTTCCACTCTCCGTTCAATGTCTTCAGCTGTGTAGCTCCTCCTTTGGTAACATAGGGGACCTGATATGGTCTGAGCCAATGCATCCTAAACTTCCCATGTTTTGTAAACTTACTGCCATACAAAAATACTAAATCAACCTGCTTGAATGCCTTCTTCTTGATGTGCCTGTCATGATAGGCCTTTTCTCTTCCCTTATGAACCTGCTGGTGGAAACCTACAATAAATCTGTCTTCTTCCAGCTCAACCAACTGTGAAAGCCTCTCTTGAACAACACCAGTATCATCCATACCTGTAAAGGCAACACTTCTTAAGCTTGGCACTAAGTATTCCATCGAGACAACAACTTCAAGACCATATACTAACTTAAAAGGGGTCTGCATTGTTAGTTTCTTGCAAGTGGTCCTATAGGCCCACAGTACTGCTGGTACTGTTAAATCCCAATCATCCCTGTTCTCACAACAAATTTTTGTCAGCGTTGTCTCCAATATTTTGTTGAAGGATTTGACTGTCCCATTTTCCCGTGGATGGTAAGGTGTGCTCTTATGATGGTGGACTGAAAATTATTTAGTCATTTCTTCAATTATCTTATTGATGAAGTGTGTGCCTTGATCACTCATAAGGATCTTAGGACATCCAAACCTGGTTATTATGTCATCAAAAATAAAATGTATAGTTGTAGTTGCACTACATTCCTTGACTTCTCTAGCTTCGACCCATATGGTCTGGTATTCTGTCGTTGTAATTATGTACCTTTCTCCTGTGTGCTTTCTTAGTAGGGTTATAAGTCCCACGAAGTCAATGGTCCACTTTTGAAATGCTTTTAGGGTCATCTATGGTGCTAATTTCATTTCATCTCGTCTAGACAGTTTCCCAAATCTCTGGCATACATCACAGGCTCTGGCATAATCTTTAGCATCTCTATGTAAGGTAAGCCACCAAAGGCCATCTCTCAGAACCTTCTACGCAGTTTCTCTCCCTGCGTAATGTCCTCTTGTGATGCCTTCATGAGATTCTGCGAGGATCAGTGGTCGCTCTGTCTCCATAGAACACCTCCTTAATATCTCATTGGTTCCCATCTTGTATAGCTGACCATCTATCAGTGAGAAGTCTGCAGCGTGCACCACTAGTTGTTTCTTCTGGGGAATTTTATACTCACTATGTGCCATTCCTGTTGATAGGAACTGGACTATGTCTATGAAGTGGTCATCAATCTTTCTAATGGCGAGCAGTTGTGCATCTGACAGTGTATCCTCCAAACTGGTGGGTTCTTCACCATGTTCCAACCTTGACAAGTGGTCATGGCCTTTATTCATCCTTCCTGGCTTAACTATGATCTCAAAATCATATTATTGAAATAGTAGAATCCATTTGCATATCTGCCCCCCCAACACTGGCTTGTTGACTAGGTGCTTCAATGCAGAGTGATCAGTAAACATTTTAAAGTGTCCTCCCAGCAAGTAGTGGTGAAATTTCTACAGCACATACACCATGGCCAATACTTCTCTTTTAGTAGTGGTGTAACTAATTTCAGCTGTAGATAGCTTCTTGCTAGCAAAATCTAATAGATGGTCGATCTCTCCTATTCCTGTTTGAGCTAAAACATCTCCCAAATAAATGGAATATGCATAAACATGCACATGAAACTCCTTACTCCAATATGGAAAAACTAGAATAGGCACAGTAACCATCTTTTGTTTCAGTGTGTTGAAGCTTGTCTAACATTCATCTGTCCAACTAAACTGATAGTCTTTCTTCAGTACCTTCTCCATAGGTGTTGTAATTTGTGCATATCCTTTGATGAATTTTCTGTAGTAGCCAGTATGCCCTAGCACAGTGCACAGTTGTTTGACTAATGTCAAAGGTGGCAGATTAACGATAATGGCAATTTTAGATGGGTCTACCAGCAATCCCTGCTTACATACAATATGTCTTAACAACACTCCAAATGGTGAGAATAATATGCACTTCTTTAGATTTAAAGAAATTTGACACTACCTGCATTTATCCAACATTATCCTTAGACATTCAATATGGTTTTTCAACAAACTGAACACAGTCCAGTCATCAAAATATGCTTCTAAACATTTATGCAAAAATTATTTAAATGATTCAACCACCACCCTGGAAAAGATGGATGGGGAATTCTTCAGTCCAAATGGCATTACTGTATACTGATAAAACCCCCATCATATAGAAAACATGGTCTTGTGGTGATCTTCCTTAGCAATCCAGATCTGATGGTATCCTGAAAATCCATCTATAAAAGAATATACCTCTTAGCCTCCCACATTGTCTAACACTTCGTTAGTGAATGGTGTAGGGAAAGGATCATGAAGACAAGCATCATTCAACATCCTGAGATCCACACATATCTTGATCTCACCTATATTTTTGTCTTGTACTACCATAGGTCTAATCCACTCTGATTCGTCGACAGGTTCAATAATACCTACTTCCAGCATACTGTCGAGCTTAATCTTCACTTTTTATTTGTATTTAGGGTTCAACTTGTAGAGTCTTTGATTGATGGTCTTCGCATTGGTTTCAAATGGATCCTCATCTCTCCCATAGGTCCTTTGATACCCTTCATATCAGTGAACTTGTTCATAAACAAGTCCTGATATTCATACAACAACTTTGTAATCTTGTCAATGGTAGAAGCATCCCAATAATTTTCAACATTGGCAAGATTTGGGGTCTCTTCTGTTCCAATATTGACCTTCTTAATCTTGATTGGCTGACCAATAAATGGTATCTCAACTCTCGGTACTTCCACATCTCTTTGGCCTTCTATTTCAGTGATGTTTACCTTCCTCGGGTCATCGTCTTCATCCATATTTATGTTGTAACAACTTTGCAATTTCTGGAATGGCGTAGTCCATTCGTCCATGTCTTGTTTCATAGGGAGGCTATATGCCTCTTCGAATACCTTCTGTCTCAAAATATGTAATGCTTGGTCTACTGAAGGATGTTCACTTTTAAATAAAAATGTGGTTACAAAATTCTGAATCATACCTTCCGAGTCTATAGTGATTAGGCGCAGCTCCACTTGAAGGTACCAGTTGATAGGGGTTGTGTCCAGTGTGTTAATGAATCTATGCACCCATTGTTCCTAGGGAATGTAACTCCATGCCTCTTCACAGCTTCACACATGGTCCTTTGGACAACATCGACCTGTGTATCTCACTTCGCAGCCTTCTACTTGGGCTGAGAACCGTGCTGTCATCAAAGTTCAGCATTGCATCCAGTCTATAATGTTAATTTTGTGTGTCCCCCACCATCTTGCTGGTGTGGATTTAAGGGCCTCATCCATTGTCAACAATCATTGTTGTGTTGGTACACTTGTCTCCAAATCTTATAGGAAAGTTTCTAAAGGGTTCAGACCATCAAATGTGGGTAATTTACTCACTGTTGTGCCAATCCAACAAACTTCTCTCATTAATATAGCACATCTTCTGGTAGATACTTCATACATCTGGTTCTTCTAGTTATCCAATGCTTCTTCTAAATCTAATGAACATGCACTGTCACTTCTCCTTCTCAAATTCCCATCGGCTTTAGGGTTGACGTAATCCTGTTGTCTAGCTGTTAATTTGTATATGTTTTCCAGTGCATATGCATGATCTTCTTCTTTGATAGGTTATGTTTACCGCTGACCTTCATCTGGATCTAAGGGTGCAATGACCCTAAGGCCATATATTTCAAATTCCATATTCCTTTTCTTTAAATCAACCACTATGGAGTTATTGAAGGCCCAATCAATTCCTAGCAGTGCAAGGTAAGGGAAACAGTCATCAACAATTTCAATTACCTCAAAATTTGTGAACATTCTCACTCCATCGATGTCCAGAGGGACATGTTCCAATATGCCAAAGGGGCTGATAGCTTGTTGTTTATCCATTGTAAGCCTCATAGGGGAGTATATTAACTTAGGTTTCCACATTAGTGCCCAAGTTTGCTTTGTCATGACATTGACCTCCGACCCTAAGTCGAGGACCATGTAGTCTATATCATACTCTCATATTTGAGCATTCAAGTGTAATTCTTTATTTGTCCTTCTCTTCTTACCAATTTGATGTACTGCCCTATTTAGTAAGGGGTCTATATTTCCTAGTTCATACTATCTGATTAAGTTCTGTAGCACTTTTACAGTGCCTTTATCCTAAATCAACTTAACAGAGGTGCATAAAAATTCCTTGAGCTTGCTTACCTCTTTTCCCTCCTATGGCGAAGTAGATTGATCAAATTCCCGAGGCATTTCATATTATTTTATTTCTGAATGTATTTTTGATGAGGAACCTTGATCTACTTTGAACTCTTGTCTTGCTTCCTCAAAGATTTGTCTTTCTTTCTTTGCATCAAAAGTTCGTCTCTTCTCTGTAGCCTTCCCGATACCTGAGTCTTCTGCAATCTTTTCGTGAGTCATTCTATCCTATCCTGTAGTAGTGCCTCCTCGAGTGATAACACTAACTTTAGGGTCTTACCTGCGAGGCTCAACATATATCAACTGCACTTGTTGATTCTGCTGAGGTCCTTGTATTTCCTGCAGCTTAGCTAACAATACAGGACAATCTTCTATAACATGGTCAAATGAGTTGCAGTAACTACAAGTGGTACAAGGGTTTTGAAAATCCCTTGCAAGGTGTCATGGTTATGTGCAGTTATAAAAAATGAACTATCCTCGGCCTCCGCCTGTTCCTCCTCCTCGTGCTCATCCTCTATATCCACCGAGAGGATTGAAATTTCCTCTTCCTGGGGAGTTATACTATAGAGTATTTCCTTCTTGTTGTGCTTCTCCTTGAATCTTGTATATGTACCTTGATATTTCGTGCATTAGGTCATAGGCCCTACAATCCCTATCGATGTGCCCCACAGACTTACAGAATGTTCAATATAAATTTTTGGGAATCTGAACATACTTCTGCATGTTATAACACTCACCTGCGTGATGCTTATTTCTGCATACTTTGCACTAGGGAAATTTGACTTGCTTCAAGGGGCTCGGTGCTCCTAAGGCCAAATATTCATGGAATAAAGGAAAATGTTCCTTATCATGGCCTTATGATCTACATCTTACACACCAGATATCTTCTCTTTTTTCCTTCCCCTTGTCCTTCTTCATATCTTCAACCTACAGAGACAAACTAGTCAGTTGGCTCAAGATCTGGCTCATACCTGAGCTGGATTCTCCCATAGGGGTTGATTCTAGCTTCATGGTGATCTCTAATGCCTCATCCTATGAAGTGATATTCTGATGCATAAGAAGAAATCTGATGTGTGCTAATAGGGCAGTGATGAACCATTCTTTATTATATTCATTTGGAATCTCAAAAGTTAATCGGCCTGTTAAGGTCTTGAACCTTTGATCGAACTCCCATACTAGTTCAGCTACTTTCTGCTTGATCTCCTTCAGTTTTGTAATACATTGAGACTCTAACTTAGGTTTCTTGAACTTTGCAATTAGTGAATTCTTGATCTCGCCCAGTGGATTAGGCTGGGCAAGTCCTTGGACAAGCTTCATGTACCAGCTCAATGCGTGATCCCTTAGTGTAGTGCTGAACTGGGTCCTTTCAACAGCTTCATCGATGACATTATTAATATTCCATACGAATTCACACATAAACCAATGTTGATCAAGATCTTTATATCCATCTCCCTTAAATATAGGGTGTTATCACTCCAAGAAACCCTTTGTGGTTTCAGACCAAACGTGCTTGGTAACTTGAGAAATTATAAATAATGAAAGGTTGGATCAATGGGATAACAGAAAGTAACTAATGAGAAGACAACTCACAATATAATCAAATGAAACAGTGCTCTCCAAG
>JZKD02S0075651.1:373179-394883 GCA_000966675.3 Picea glauca
AAAATCCTAAACGATCCTTTGTGAACAGTGTCTGATATGGAAACAAAGGTTTGATTTGATGCTGCCAACCTGGGAGTACAGCCTCTGTTAGCTGTTGATAATCTTGATTTTCCTCGGCGTGCCTCTTTGTAAGCCCCTCTTAGCTGCGGAAAGTATGCACTTTCCACAGCGCGCCACTTTGTAGAAGACCCTCCTTAGCTATTGAAAGCATGTATCTTTGACAGCGCGCCACTCGAGAACTGATTTAAGAACCTTTTAAGATTTGACACTTTCAACAGTGCGCCAACTGGTGAAATGATCTCCTTAGCTGTTGAAAGTGGGCACTTTCCACAGCGCACAATGAACTTTTGAAAACAAGTTAGCTGTGGAAAGTAAAAATGACAATTTTGAAAAAGAAGACTTTACAATCCAAATTTAAGTCAAACCCAAATCTAAATTTTTGCAGCTAAAAGACTCAACAATGAATTGAGGAAACCATCAATAGCTATGCTATCCACCGTAAAACCCAACCAAAATGATGGTGCTATTTTGGGAATTAACATAGGGAACCTCATCTCATTTGCCATAGAGCTACCTAGGTTTCCTGTCTGAGTAGATGTTGAGCTACTAGTAACAGTGCTTCGAAGACTCTGGTGGTTATGATTATTTTGATTACCTAGTGTTGCTGAAATAATAGGAGGAATAGCAGTATTTACTTCAACATTTTGCACAGTTCCTGAATTTTTTTGCTCAAGGTTCTTCGGCTTATCCTTCCTCTATCCTAGTGGGTTTTGAATGTTCTTCGTCTGTCAGATCTACCTCTTCTCCATTGTAGAAACCCTCTTCCCTGTAGTTTTTCTTAAATAGGTTCTCAAGGTGAACCCCTCTGAATACTCTCCCACTAGTCGTATGTCCGACTTCTATGTCGTTGTCACTGTCTGAATTCCTAAACATTATTCTTTTCAAATCCACTCGATCTACTGTATCTTCAAGACATTCTTTTCATGAAACAAAATATTGATTCTGAACTTCAGGAATTGTAAAAATTTTCCTATGGGTCCCTTAAAGAAATATCTTTCATCTTGGTTGTATGATTCTACTCTATCAACAACAAACTATGTGATATACCCTCCAATGGTACTATCAAACCAATAATTTGTTGCTTGTGATATGATGTTATCAACTCTTTTGACCTTCTTGATCAACTCCAATGTCCAAACCATAGGAGGTCTAGATGGGATCTCGAATTGGGTATCTACTAGTCTAGCTAGCCACTCATACAACTTCTAGTGGATTCCTATAGAAGATCTCATGTATATCGGTAAAGATATATTTCTCCAACCAATCCTTTGTACTAAGATTAGGGTTCTTGTTCTAGGCTTCAGCAAAGTTCTTATCTTGATTCTCTATCAACTTTTGAGTCTTTGTCTTCGATGGAAACCACCTTGACATTCCCTCACGAAGATTCTTGTCCCATTAACGGAACCATTTGTTGGCACAGGGGAAGACCCAAGGTTCACTCCAAGAGTGCACCAACAAGCCATAGCTACTGGCCCTTTCAGTAACACCTGTGAAGCAGATGCAGTCTCACCCGAAGTAGCTATGAGGGGGTTGCATGACAAAAATGTCTACAACCAGGTGAATATCAAGTGGATCTTGTACAACAACAACACAACATGCATCTATCACTTATCAAGCTAGATCTAGCCTACACAGTGATAGATCTGATCTAATACAATGCAAATAAAAATATAACAGTGACAGATATCAAAGCATCTATCACACACACAACACAAGATGTATGTGGTTCACCCTCTCTCTATGGATACGTCCACAGAAATGTGCTTATGATTTATTAAGGTAAAGCATACAGTTCTTTTCTATGCTCTCAGCTAGAATATCTTCTTTCTTCTTATCTCTTTCTCTCCCATTCCTGCACACCTAGCTTCAGGACTCGACCTTCGTACACAACTGAAGATCTTAAAATACCAAAATAATCTCTCTCTCTTAGCACTTCTCTCTCACAATAAAATGATCTCTCACACACTAATATATCTATATCAACAAGAATATCGTACTGACCTAACCCAGGTCCTATTGACCTTTATTTATAAATTATAATACCTCTCCGACAACCTTTGGCCGAAACCTAGGTGCCAAAACCCTAGGTCAACTTGACCCACTTTTCCCGGGTTTCTCCAGCCTGTCTTTCCTTTCTTCCTTTGCGGTGCTAACGATGGATTTTCCCACTTTATTAGTTTTCCTTGATCCATATTCCTTGCTGATATGTCATCCTTGATCTCCTCATCCAACGGATTTCATTTCCATACTTCTCTCCATCTTTTCTTCTCTTTTTCTCTCTTCACCCCATTGACAGTTACTGTGTCTTCCGCGAAGTTCACTTTTCACCTTTTCTTCCTTGTTCTTCACTTCCTTCCATAACCAAGGGCCAACATGATCTATTGTCATAATAAGAGGAAAATGATTATGCCTTTGAGAATCACATGAGAAGGATTGTGAACAATCTTGAGTTGACTTATCTTAAAAGTAGAGATGTAGGTGGGCTATGAAATATACCTATGACCACTACATGTAGGTTTAGGATTATGAATATGGTTAAGTACATCATAGATGTAAGTTAACAAAAACCAGAATATGTATGGATACATAATTTGGGTACATGACAAAGATGCATGTTCATATTCCTTAAGGGAATATTTGGTAAATAGCTAAATCTAACTCAAGGATGAGGCCATCACAAATAGTGATGGATATGCAATAAGGAAGTTTCATGCTAAAGGAGTTCCCTGTGGAGGAACTGTGTGAAGACTCTGTCAGGAAAACAAGGTCACAACCTTAATGACTGCTGAGAATTAAGTAGTGAGCCACAAGCTTATACACACACACACACACACACACACACACACACATATGTATGTATGTATGTATGTATGTATATATATACCAGATTCTCGGATTACATTTTGAAAAAACATCATGTAATGAATAGAAGACTAATAAATGAATATTGACCATTCTGGTAACCGAATGGTAATGTGCAGGATGCACAAGTTCATGATTCATTATGGGAAAAATATTTTTCTATTAAAGCATGCTGATGTATCCTAAGATTTAGGATGAGCCTAACCCAAGGCTGCTCAGGAAAAGAGAAAAAATATCACAATAAGAAGTAAATTGCATAAGTAAAGGGGGAGAAAAGGAGGAACACTTTCCTCACCCTAAGAACCCTAAATTGTTTAACAAAGCCGTAGGATTAAAAGAGCAGTTGTGGAAACCGGTATAGTTGGTAAAAGGAAAGTAAACCCCCTGAGTATGATTAAATGAATAAATTAGTATGTTTAACTGATTAGGCTGGGTTAAATCCATTGTTAAGAAAAGGAAATGAGGCCTTAGAGATAACTCGACTGGGCTAAAAAAGTCCTAAGCGGTGTAGAAAGAGTTGGAAGAAGGGGAGAGTCATTAATTCTTCCTTGTTGAGTATTATGTTTTCTCTTGGATGAGAAAGTTGATTTACTAATAAAATTAAATGTTTGTGATAAGGATTGTATTGCTGAAGATACAATCGAAATCTATTTATGTTGCACTTGTGGAAACATTTGAGGATAATGTGATGAAGTGCATGAAGATATGCTAGGACATTTTGAAGATGTTTTATGAATTTGAATGTTATGATACATGCATTTGGTTTAATATTACAACTAATATAATTGTGACTATGATGATTCATGCTATGTATAGAAAGGAGTTGGAGCTATTGAGGAAGACAATTTACAATGATGGGAAACCTCAAGTAGAGGGTGACCATGGGAAGGTTGTGGTCGAAAGATTGCTGACAAGACTATGAAAATCCTGCTAAAGCACTGTTGATGAGATAAAGATCAGAAAGAGAGTGCTAGCAGCCAAGAATAGGTATAAAAATGTTCATGCTTATGTGTCTCAGGGTATGAAAGGATTCGAGTGAGAATCCCTTCCGAAATATTTTATTGTCTCATGTTATGCATGAAATTTGAAAGGGCAGTTGTATGCCATGGATACCCAAGTAGGGTATGATTCAGGAAGAAGAACCCGAATGTTGGACATGTGAACCTCTCTGACAGTGAAAACTAATTGTATGATGCAACAACATTTGAACCAAATGATCTCTGTTGACTCAAAAGGTCAAAAACATTTAATAAGATAATTTCTTGGGTGGCCATGAGTGTTGGCACCCTGATTATTAATGAAGGAAGAATTCTTAAAGTCATTCATGTGAAACTTTTGAGTTTCATGTGTACTGATTTGGGAATGTGATCGGCCTATAGCAGGAAGCATGGTCCTGCTGTAAGAGTGAATGAAAATGAATAAGCCATATGAGGAAAAGTTTGGTTAAATCCCAACACACCATGGCCAAGAATCGGTCATAAAGTGTGACAAACTTGGAGACAATGCAAGAGTGTATTGGGTATGAATGTGGCCATGAATATTGGCAAATTCGTTAAAATCCTTTAAAATGTTGAATTACGTTTTGAAAGGTATGGTATGATTGAAATGAGTCATAGGCAAGGATTGAAATTCCCTTTTTATGTTTATATATATATGATGAACTGTTAGTATGCATGGTTTGGAATATAGATATGTATACATGGATGCATGAGAGACTAACAATTTATTTGGCTTTGTTTGGCTGTGTAAAGAATGAATTGCAGGGAGGAAATGGGTATTGGATATGGCGGTATTGTAATCCAATAAGGAATACCAATTGCCTACCGAGCCAAACTACAAGGAATGGTATTTCCTTTTTGAGAAAGTGAATTTGATTGTTAGTATGCACAATTCTGAAATTGTTTGTGATGACATTGTAAAGGTACAATAAATATGTATGTGCATGGAAAAGCTAACAATTTGTTTGGCTGATTGAAGTTGAAAGTGCGGGAAGAAAAGAGGTCTTGGATATGGAAGCATTGTAAGCCCATAAGGAAGACCAATTTCATGCTGATCCAAACCGCTATGGGAAGGAAAGACCCATGCTTATGAATTCGGTTCCTGTGAGGAACAAATATGGAAATAAAATGTGGAATTGGGAATTTGTAGGTGGAAGATTTACAATAAAATTTTGAATTTAAAAAATGTATGATGTCTCATGAATTTTTGTATACATGTGATACAGGTGAAAGTGAAATATTTGTGAAGAAGTGAAGAGACGAGAAACGAAGATCTCGGGTTCGAGGGAGAAATATGAGAAAGATTACAATCTGATCGCATGAAATAGAGACTGACTCGGGAGAAGGAGAGTAACCTTCATCCCTATCTATTACGGTACCAAGAGAAGGAGAGTAACCTTCGTCCCTAACTTTAGCTGATTTGGAAGGCTGTCAAGCTATAAAAGCATGAAAAATGGCTACTATTGAGCCATGAGAACCCGTGGTAATCCATGATCACCTATAATATGTTGTGTTGAGGTAACACAAGCCGGAGAGACGCCTCGACAGAGAAAGTTTGAGGGATTCCTCGACTATAAGACTTGATAGAGTCTCTGGAATTCTTTTTGTGTGAGAAAAACCTTGGCAAGGCAAGATGTATCACCTGAAGGACTATATAGAAGAGAAGGGGATGCTTGAGCCTAGGCCTAGAGGGTGAGTGACCACAAGGAAGAGGAGACCTTAATAGTTCTTGTAAACTATTGATTAGGATCATGCACATGGTGGGTAGTTCTTCCTGTGAGAGAAAACCTTAGCAAGGCAAGATGGATCGCCTGAGGGATTGTATAGCAGAAAAGGGGATGCCATAGTCTAGACCTAGAGGGTGAGTGACCACAAGGAATATGAAACCTTGATAGTTATTGTAAACTATTGATTGGGATCATTCACCAAATGGGTATGTCAAGGAAAAACAATGAGCTTTGATAAAAAAACAACCACGTGGACACAAATCCACAAACCAAGCAGATAATTATTGTGCTAAGATTAGAAAAAAATTCCTTAGAAAGTTTTATACATTGTTATCACATGAGACTATGATTAATATGCTTGTTGTCCAAGAATTATTGAAAGTAGGTGATAGATATTAAGGTTCTGAAACAGGACCTAACCGAGAAAGAAGGATCAATATTTCTGAAACAACTGAATGAGAAAGGCATGATAGGTGTTTTAAGAAAGAACACTGAGGACGGTGTTCCTTTAAGGGGGAGGGAATTGTAACATCCCTGTTTCCCCTAGTTTGTAATTAATCATAAAATAGGAATTACGATGTTATGGCATGTGGACAATGTAAATGTATTATTGTTTGAGTTGCCAATAACTAACTATGAGGGTGAAGCCTTGAAAGTATTGGCCATGATATCACTGGAGGAAGAATGTGAAAACTATACAAGAGGGTTCATTATATCAAATAACCCAAAATTTCCCTTGATGATGATGATAAATCTCCTTCAGATCCCAAGGCGAGAAACCGATTAATGAAGAAAGGACCAATGGTCGAATTATCGACCACCCCCAATGAATGGGAGCATGGTTTAGCTATAGAATGTCATCCTGAAGTACCACAGAGACCTGAAGACACAATCTTCCTTCTGACAAAAGGAACATGATGGGTCGGGAACCTTCCAAAAGAAGGAAGGTAACATAGATACATGGGGGCAACCAGAGAGGAGACATGACAAGACTAGAGTGCAAGCTCATAAAGTAGTTGCATGAATCTCTCTAGGGAATAATGAATAGAGGGTTGTGAGCTTGATACAGAGTGAGCATCTAATAAACCTCGTCAAGGCCATAACAAAGAGAAATATCTGAAAGTTGTAGAGAACAGAACCCGAGAAGAAGCTAAAACAGAGAAAGAATCCGTGAGAATAGCGAGAGTTCCCTGGTGATATCATGGCTTGGCACTGGGGTGGCTAGAGTGATAAGAATGAATGCCTATGAGCCTATTGTTGGGTGGAAGGATGAACACCCATAGTCAGTTAGTTGGCTACCACCTGTAATAGATAAGTAATCACATATCTTGTGTATGAATTGGATATACTGTGAATGTTTTCAGGAATGTGCATGATTGCTTAATGGATATACTATATCCCCTCTATTTCTTCTTGGTTGTATAATTAGGCAAGTAAGAAATTATATGGTTCAAACATGATTTGTACTTGTAAATGCTTGCGTCCTGTGGTGGCCTAAGCTAGAGCCACAAACTATGATTTCGTCGACCTTAGGTACAGTCTCACATACACATGTCAACCCTCCTAGTCGTTCTGAGTCCCTTGGAGGACGGAGTTTGTTAATCTCATGAGAGGTAGTGCAGATATGCACCGGCTCTCTATGAGGCAAGCAGAGACCGAGAACCCCTTAATTTCTATACTTAATGAAGGAGCACAACAAGTGTGTAGAAGACCCTTCTATGTGTTGAGTCTAGGAGAAAGAGCACAACTCTCTTAAATCCTTCATAACTGACGAAGCTCAGGAGGGATAGTGAGAAATTCAAGTATCGAAAGGGAGTATCCTTTTGTTTGGAAGTTGAACGGACAAGATCCATTCGGGAATATCTGAGGTCTATCACAACCATTAGATTTGAGGAAGGAACGTAGGTGTTAGCGCCTCGACTTCTTCATCCTTCATAGGTCGGATGAATGTTGATAATCATTGTAAAAGGGATGGATCCTTTGAATTCTAAAACCCAAAATCACGATGTGATCTGGACCTTAGATCTAAGGATCTATCGAGACCCTCCTTGACCGTCGGATTGGCGAGATTGGGGATTTGCACATCGGGAGATTCGCACATTGGCGCGACTAAAACTTCTGAAACCCGAAGTTGTAATGTGATCTGGATTCTTGGATCGAGGAAGGTCGTGGATCATCAATCCAAGGAAATAAAATTAATGTAAGGAGTACATGGGAATTCAAAAATCCCTAAGGACTAAGCTCAGAAGAGACAAGCACTTTTTAGAAGCGCAGATCAGGTCCAAGAGGCGAAATTGTTTCAAGTTCGTAAGCTCGGGAGGGAAAGCGAAAGTTGATACCATACATCAGGGCTCACAAGAAGTAAAAATAAGGTCGAGACTGTTGTAACAAATATGAAATTTTGGCTTTCAATAAATTAGGAGAGAAAATTTTTTATAGTGTTTAACTATCGAAAGTGTAGATGTGAGAAAATAACCATTTTTCTGTCACGTGCATCACTGAATGTTCTCTACCTGTCATTTTTAGTTAAATAACATTGAAATCAGCCCCAAATGCCACAGCACTATAACAGTCACAAGCCAACTCATGAAAAATCCAAAGATAGGGTTCACTTGAGAATCAAAGAAATGTACCATATGTTCAAGTGTTGAGTCACAAGGAGAATGAATGGAAGCATTGGCAATGAAACAATTGCATATACCGAGCATTAAGTCACATGGAGAAAAATCTCATGAGTCCAGGATTTTTGGCCGTCAGGGATTTGGCCAACATTGATATTTTAATAACTACATCCCCGATCCCCGAATTCACTAAAGTATTAAAGGATAAGCTGGGTTAATTAAAGAATAAGAAAGATTAATGTCGACAACTCTCATCGTGATTTCGTGACTCAAGTTGCTTTTGTGCTTTAAGTTTCAAGTTTGCGATTTTCGAAACCCCGAAAACCTTTGTTTTAATCGTGATTGATCACAAAGCTAAAAGTGTTTTAACTGTTATTCAATCCATCGCAATTTCACAATTTGGGATTTCTCGCATCAACTATTATCGAAGTCTCGACACTCAAATCCACGAAAGGTTAAAGATTAATTGCTAATTGTGATTAATTAAGATATTAAGACAAATTATTAGCGTCTAATTAATCCCATCACGATTTCGTGATTCAGGATTCCTTGCATTTCATAACTCTTGAAGACATGATACCCCAAACCCCGAAACCCGAAAACCCGAAATCGGGACTCCAGTCATATGCAAAATGACTTTAGAAAAGCGCAATGTTATCATCCGTGGAGAGTCCGTTTTCCATGTTCGAATAGTCAATCAACATCTAAAATCATAAGCTATCCAGTGGGGTATTCAAAATTTCATTTTGATCTTTGTAAGGTAGTCAAAAGTCCCCCGCAATATGAGGTTCGTTTTCATAAATGTGGCATTTTTTACTCTGTTGAGCCATCATTTTTAAATGAGGATTCTGAGCGACTAGAGTATCATTTTGAGAAACGGTTAGAGAATTTTGTTCCTAACACATCATATATCATTCACCTCTTTCAGGTTTCCTACAAGTGTCACACATTGGGAGAATTGAATCCATCTCCGAGCCCTAATTTTCGGATTTCATATTTTCCTATTTTGACACATGTTTGTTAAATGAATTTTTGGGGAGAATGAAAAGGCGTCTCAGGGAAATGAGAGAGGTTTTTTCTCATAATAAATAGATTCACAAAATCCTCTTTCATTTTATACATAGATATCGCAATTCGAGAGATACAGATTCATAACCGCAGCCCTTGTTTTCAGCAGTTTGGCCCATTTTCTATGGCAAAAATTTTCAAGAATTGGTTGAAACTGTTGTTATCTTTGAGATGAGAGAGGATTTTGACATCAATACATATAGGAGGAATATTTGTAAAATAAAAGAGGGGACACACATGAGTAGTTCTCCTGGGCTATAGAATTTGTTTTCATGTTTAATAAAAGAGTGCAAATCTTTTTCGATCTATATCAGAGATTCTTGTGGTTTTGTTTGCAAAGAATGTCTTATTGCTTCATTTTCACATCATTTCACTTGGTTTTATTTCCATTTGATTCCCAATTTGTAACTCTTTTGTAATAGAATTCATCCTCTGTTAGATGCTCTGTTGTAGAATCTTTGTAGTTCGTTTCTTGTAGAGATAGGAGGGTTCAGAATTCATCCATTGATAGATTCTCTGTCCTGACTATCTCTTTCCACTGATTTATGATTGGTATTCACTCATTTCTAAGTGATCCTTACATTTTGATATGTTTTCTATCTATTCTGTTGCCATACTTTTATAAATCATTCTCTCTGTAATCAACTTCTATCTCACCTCTGTTCCATGGATTTCCATTGCCGAAACACTCACGTTATTGGCCTGATCATTTGACTCCATGCCCAATGGACTATCTTTCCAGTCCAACCCCAAACCCTAAAAACCAAAAAAAAATTGTTACCCACACATCTGCCCACTGTTAAGCTTATTGAATATCCTATCGTGATATATATTTGAGAGATCCCTCTCGGGTTGGAAGGGGCAACTTCTAATCAAAAGTGGTTCGTGGTTATCTCAGAATTTACTTACACGCAACCCAAATCAAGTTCTGAATGATAACTTATTTTTTCATTTAAAATGTGCTAAGGCTTGGCTCTGTTACAACCTAGAACCAACTCTTGTAACAATATTTTTTGGCACCATTTTCAGGGAACATAAGCTATCTTCTCTGGGATACGACAAAAGTTTAGATCTATTCCTTAAAGGTGAACAAGGGATAGGCATTCAATTGGCTGTGATCATTCACCTGGCGACTCCTTGGTTCGAAGACTCTACGTGATTCACTGGCGACTCCACTGGTCTCAAAATGTTGGTTTCGTTCATTGCTCAGATTGCTGCAAGGTTTTCTCCTCTGGACTTTACAAATGTTTATGGTTTTCCAAACATTGTTCTAGACATTAAAGTTTGGGAATATGTCCTTCCTAAATTTGGAGAATATGCGGATTACAATCCTGCTCAACACTTGTTTGAATTCCACAAGTTCATGGATGAATTAAATATACACCATGAAGATGTCCTCATGAAATTTTTTATGTTTTCATTGGAAAAGGATGCTAGGCTTTGGTATAAATCTTTACCCTTTTCCAGTATTCCTTCATTGAAAAAATTTCACATCCTTTTTCATCAATTTTGTAAAAGAATCTATTCAGCTGAAATACTTTTTGAAGATTGTTGTAATATAAAATTCATAAGACAACAAGATCAAACTAATCTTATTGAAGAGGAAGAAGGAATATCAGAAATTTCTCAAGTCGATGAAGATAATCAGTATGAAGAAGAGTTGGTTGATAAAGAAGATGGATATGATAGCTCCCATTTTCATATTCAAGAAGACGATATTCAACATCATGGTCAACCTGCAAAAAAAAAAAAAAAGCAATAGTTGCTTGAGCCAGAAATTGCACAGACCACCTCCTCCTTTAACAGAGGAAGAGATAGATCTACTTATGAACAATCATGTTGCAACCCCTTCTTACACAGATCTACAACATCCACATAGTCTTGAAGATCTTGTAGACTCTATTTTGTTTCATGAAAAATAGGTGGTTGTCATGTTTAACCATCCTAAATAATGTTTGGTGTTCGAGAATAATTTAGATTTTGATGTAAAGGCCGATGATGATGAAGAAGACTGTGATATTTTTCGAAATCTGTGTCAAGATCATATTGTTGATTTTTCAATGCAGAAACCTTCAGGATTTTATTCTGATTTTCTAGTATTCGATAAATATAGTGATGATGAAGAGGATTTTAAATATTTGTTGTCTAATGAAATTTCATCAAATCCTATTTATCAACTAAGAGATGATCATAAAAGTATGAATGCTATGGTTGAAAATAGATATGAATCTGTTGTTCAAGAGTCCAATGAAGATCCTTTTAACTTTGATACATCCTCTAAAGATATCATTGTTGGAGAGGGCGATCAGAACTTTTTTCATGATGCATATTTTCATACTCGATTTTTATTTGAACATTATCATGACAGTAGTGTAGGAAATGAACAATATATCTCTTCTTATCTCTTAAAAATTGTCAGTTGTAATAGGCCCGCATATCATAGTGATGAATTTAGATTATAGGGATATGATGAAAGAGAGAAGAAAGGTTCAGATCAACATTTGATCATGCATGTTTCCCCAACAAATATTGAGTAGTCCACATTTAACATTCATATCGGTAAAGGAAGTAAGAAACAACATTTCAATCAGTTGGAACAACTACAAAATGAGGTATTTCTATGTGACTTTTATCATCCAGTAGCAGTTTATATGGAGTCAAAATGGGGGACTAAATTTTTTATTTCCAATTTCTTGAAATCTAAATTTCAAAACTATAAGTACCTGCTCCTAGGTCATGTTTTGAAATTTGTAACTGCTCCTATCATCCTTTTGCTCAAAGATGGAAGTATAATTAAGTTTGTTAGTCGGATACTCGCTTGGTTGATTTGGAAGTTTTCCTATACTTGAACAATGCAGTGATATCGGTTAGAGTAGGTGATGTATATAAATAAGCTTGAATTTGAGCACTAGATTACAACAATGGTTTTCAGTATGTTTTTAGTTTAGTTTGGAATCCCGTATGGTTTTATTTTAAAGAATTATGACTCCATATCCCAATGAATGCATAAGCAGTTTTTTGTTTCGGAAAGGTGCAAGCAAAGTGATAGGGTTCAGCATTTGATAAGGATGATCTCAGGTCCCCCAATGGATGAAGGCACGTGGTCTATTGTTCTTGGCACTTTGCAGGAAAGCACCATCCCTAGATGGAGCCTCTGTTGTAACAAATATTGAAATTTTGGCTTTAGGTAACTTAGGAGAGAAAAACATTTATAGTGTTTAACTACCGAAAGTGTAGATGTGAGAAAATGACCATTTGTCTCTCACACGCATCATTGAATGTTCTCTACCTGTCATCTTCAGTCAAATAACACTGAAATCAGTGCCAAATGCCATAGCAGTATAATAGTCACAAGCCAACTCAAGAAAAATCCAAAGACAGGGTTCACTTGAGAATCAAAGAAATGTACCATATGTTCGAGCATTGAGTCATAAGGATAATGAATGGAAGCATTGGCAATGGAACAACTGCATACATCGAGCATTAAGCCACATGGAGAAAAATCTCACGAGTCTGGGATTTTTGGTTGTCGGGGATTTGGCCAACGTCGATATTTTAATAACTACAACCCTGATTCCCGAATTCACTAAAGTATTAAAGGATAAGCTGGGTTAATTAAAGAATAAGAAAGATTAATGTTGACAAGTCTCATCGTGATTTCGCAACTCGAGCTGCCTTCGTTCTTTAAGTTTCAAGTTTGTGATTTCCAAAACCTCGAAATCATTTGTTTTAATTGTGCTTAATCACAAATATAAAAGTGTTTTAACTGTTAATCAATCCCATTGCAATTTCATGATTTGGGATTCCTCGCGTCAAGTATTATCAAAGTATCGACACTCAAATCCACAAAAGGCTAAAGATTAATTGCTAATCGTGATTAATTAAGAGACTAAGACAAATGATTATCATCTAATTAATCCCATCGCAATTTCACTATTCGGGATTCCTTGCATTTCATAACTTGAAGACATGATACCCAAAACCCTGAAACCTGAAAACCTAAAATTGGGACTCCAGTCATATGCAAAACTGCTTTAGAAAAATGCAATTTTCTTAGTCGTGGAGAGGTTGTCTTCCGCGTTCGAATAGTTGATCGACATATACAAATCATAATCTATCCATTGGTGTCTTCAGAATTTCATTTTGAGCTTAGTAATGTAGTCAAAAGTCCCCCACAAGATGAGGTTCATTTTCATAAATGTGGTCGTTTTACTGTGTTGAGTCATCATTTTCAAATGAGGATTCTTAGCGACTGGAGTACCATTTTGAGAAACGGTTGGAGAATTGTGTTCCTAACACATCATATACCATTAGCCTATTTCTGTTTTCCTACATGTGTCACATATTGGGAGAATCAAATCCATCTCTAAGCCCTAATTTTTGGATTTCATATTTTCCTGTTTT
This sequence comes from Picea glauca, assembly GCA_000966675.3. Lineage (NCBI taxonomy): Eukaryota > Viridiplantae > Streptophyta > Pinopsida > Pinales > Pinaceae > Picea > Picea glauca. Next base: position 386,920 of record JZKD02S0075651.1, read on the forward strand.
GACACATGTTTGTTAAATGAAGTTTTGGGGAGAATGAAAAGGGGTCTCAAGGAACTAAGAGAGGTGTTTTCTCAAAATAAACAGATACGAAAAAGCCTCTTTCATTTTATACACAACTTTCGTGATTCTAGAGATACAAATCCATAACTGCAGCCCTAGTGTACAACAGTTTGGCCCATTTTCTATGGCAAAAAGTTTCAAGAATTGGTTGTAACTGTTGTTATCTTTGAGATGAGAGAGGATTTCGACCTCAATACATATAGGAGGAATATTTGTAAAATAAGGAAGGGGACACCCAAGAGTAGAGCTCCTGGGCTGTAGCATTTGTTTCCATGTTTAATAAAAGAGTGCAGAGCTTTTTCGATCTATATCAAAGATTCTTGTGATTTAGTTTGCAGAGAATGTCTTATTGCTTCATTTTCACATCATTTCACTTGATTTTATTTTGATTTTCTTCCTTATTTGTCACTATTTTGTAATAGAATTCATCCTCTGTTAGATGCTCTGTTGTAGAAACATTGTAGATTGTTTCTTGCAGAGATAGGAAGGTTCAGAATTTATCCATTGATAGATGCTCTATCCTGACTATCTCTTTCCACTAATTTATGATTGGAATTCACTCATTGCTAAGTGCTCCTTGCATTTTGTTATGTTTTCTCTCTATTTTGCTGCCATACTTTTATAAATCATTCTCTCTATAATCAACTTCTATCTCGCCTATGTTCCATGGATTTCCATTGCCGAAACACTCATGTTATTGGCCTGATCATTTGAATCCATGCCCAATGGAATATCTTTCTGGTCCAACCCCAAACCCTAAAAACCAAAAAATTTATGTTACCCATAGATCTACCCACTGTTAAGCTTACTGAATATCCTATCGTGATATATATTCAAGATATCCCTCTTGGATTGGAAGGGGTAGATTCTACTCAAAAGTGGTTCATGGTTATCTCAGAATTTACTTGCACGCAACCCAAATCAAGTTCTAAATGATAACTTGTTTTTTCATTTAAAATGTGCTAAGGCTTGGATTTGTTACAGCCTAGAACCAACTCTTGCAACAACAAAGACCTTTGAAACATATGAAATCTTCCAAGTAAGGGAGGAAAGTGAAATCTTAGGAGGAGGAGAAACAATGATCATTAGATCAAGTGCTGTGAAGGATCTGGACCATTGAATCTCACGTCCATGCACACAGGAGAGTGCGCAAGGGGGAACAGATCTCAAATCAAATCTGGGCATGTGGACCAATATCTGTTGGATCCAGGGAATGTGCACAAGGTTTAAAACCTTTAAGAGTTGTGCATGAGTGTGGACATTGCGAAACGCCAAGTCCTGAAATCATCAAGACCATCCATCGTCAAGGAGGGCACGTGGTGAGAGATCAGTGTTTCCCTAACTCATGAATCAGAGGAGTCAAAGGTTCAGTCATGAGAACTCGCGAAATGTGAAATCGTGACTTGATCTAAGCCGTTAGATCCAGAGGAGCGTGAACCTTCAGATTTGGGTGCTCCGAAATATCGACATTTCAGGAGTCGGGAATGTGAAGAGAGTTGTGACTTGCGGGTCGCAAGTCACGAAATCCTGACATCATAAGAACCATCCATCGGAAGGGACACATGGAAAGAGGTCAACATTTTTTTGACTCTCACATTAGAAAGGTCAAAGGGTAGAACTGTGAGAACTCGTGAAACTCGATTTCACGATTTGATCATGACCATCGGATCAAGGAAAGATCTGGGCCGTCAGATATGAAGCATAGGGAATTCCTAATATGCGAAACTCCAACACGCTTAGAAGATGATCCCACATCATAGTTTTTGGTCACATGAATAGGAGGTTAAGGGAGGAGCTAGCACAGGCTAACTGCTTAACCCAGAGATCGGGATTTGAGGGAATGAAGAGTTGGAGTCAACTCATTCTCATTTCCCTGACACACGAAGTCGCGACGCTCCTTTTGATAGGTGTATGGTCATAGCTCGAGGTCATATGAAGGAAGGGGAAAGCATGGAGAGTTAGCATCTATTTCCCAAACCCTTCAAAGGGGCTAAGAAAGAGCTCGTGGCTTGGAAGAACCTGCAATTGAAGAAAGGGGAATCTAAAGAGAGTTAAGAAAAAGAGAAATTTTTTTATGCCCCATCGTGGGTGTGTTACACAAATCCTTGAAATTCTTCAACGAAATGCATGTCCTAGGAATAAAACCCAACTCAATCATCATGGTTAGTGTTCTATTGAATATTTATTAGCCTTAGAACCAAATAAGTTGATCCTTAGAATGAAATCATTATTGGTTATTCACAAAGTCACCATCCCCATGAAGCCTTAGCATTATTCAACAAAATGTAAGTTGTAATGGGCATAAAACCCAACTCAAACATTGTGGTCAATGTTTTGTCTACATGTGCATATTTATAATTGTGGTCAATTTTTTTTCTACATGTGCATATTTATTGGCCCTAGACCAAGGTAAGTAGATATATGGTTTCTGTTGAAGGAAAATCTCCCTGTGGACAGGTAGATCTCCTCAAAGAGCTAGAATCTTAACTCTAAGACAAAAAGTGCTTATCATGGTCACTGACTTCCTTTTATATCTAGGTGGACTAGTGTATGAGGAGGAAAGAGAAAAGAAATACCTTTTACTGGTGTTTGTCCCTGCACGCTCCGAGTTGAGCTCCAATCTTTCACTCCTCGATAAGCCCTGTAGACAAACAAAGTACAACCACTTCCTAATCTATCAAGATTAGTTTGAAATAGATCTATCTACTAAAGAGACAAATTCATGTGAGGTTGAACACAAATTAGAAAGAAACGGGCCAAGCAAATTATATTAATGAAGACAAAACATTGCTTACAACCATAGATGAATTGCAGCAATTTTGTCAAGTCCTCCTTGTCTACCCCTTGCTCAAAAGATCCATGATCCGAATGATGATAGCTTCGTCGATTGTTCCCTATGAGATCATAAGTCTCTTGCTCACAAATTATCTCTGTTCCAGCACCACTTATAAGATCATAAGTTTGGTGTGATTCTCCCTTTCTAGTCCCATTTCACCATTAGAAAGCTTTCTTATATAGCCTTGGAGAGGCTTAACAACTTGAGATATCCTTGGGGAAGGTGAGGATTTTCCTCCTTTAGTTGAGGATCTTCCCTAAGATCATGGCTGGACTAGGGATTCAAGCTCAACTGCCTTCTAAGAATGAAAATATCCTTCCCCCATTCATCTCAACAACTCAACTGCTACCTAAAATAGGTAGCACTCCCTTAAAAGGGTCATCAGAGCGCTGTAGCGCTCCCTAGTAAGCTTAAGGGGGGCTCCAACACTCCTAAAATCAATAGCGCTCCTCTAGAAGGGCCAAAGAGATTTATAACACTCCCAGACAGTGTAAGGAGGAGTGCCAGCACTCCCAAAAGAGGTGTAGGGGAGCGCTCCCCTCCAAAAACTCAGTTTTTGAGGTGCTTTCAGATGGAAAAAGGTTTGTAAACCTGCTGACTCATTTCTCCTCTTCCAAATCAAATGTTTGAGGTGTTTCAAGTGTCTTTATCATGTCGTTATAGGCACGACATAGGCATCATGGCAGTATGATTCCCTGACACTTGCGGCATTTGTGAGCAAAATGCGACACTTGTAATGATGACACTTGCGACACTATCGAAGTGAGTAATTTTGACGTGTAACAGACTGCCCCCAAAGTATGAAGTTAGAAGACAAGAACTGATAACTGAAATGATTTGTATACTTTCAAGCAAGGGTATAGATGTAGAGAACCTGACAGAGGCTGCACACAAACATCCAACAAATATTATGACATGTTTCAAACCCAAGGCAGGCATACCTATGCTTGGGTGATACAGACTTGTAAGGTATGGCCGCCATAAAATACACTGCGGATCCATAATTGTATTGATAAAAAGGTATAGCCACTAAAAATACACTATGTATCTATACTCTTATGACATGAACTGATCGTAGCCACGAAGAATACATAGTGGATCTATGAGATGACAAAACATAGCCACGACCAATACAAAGTGGATCTATGTAACAGTATATGTGTCATTGTTCAAAAGAAACTCCATCGCAACCTGGGAAAATTACATATCAAAGTGATCACTCAACCCAGGGTCTTCTTACTGATCTCGATGTAGTACGAATATAATCATGTGAATAGATTTCCTAATGTTGAACATGGCAGAAACCACTTGATTACCGGTCAATGATGGAAACTGTTAACAAACGCGAGGGAGATCACCATTAATGTCAATGATTCCCAAGGTACCCTAGTACATTCCAATGACTGTGAATGGATGAGCTGGAGTCGAACAATCGTGGAATCATCCAATCAGAGGTCAATGAAGTAAACCTGTTGTTAGATGTGAGGAGGCCTGCCATTGTGACATGTAGGTCCCACAGTACTCATTGGTTTCTAAGTCTAGTTCCTGGATAATGTGATTATGTCGACAGAAATAGGCTCATCGAAGGAGGGCCTTGATTTATCCCCCATCAACGACATGAAACAAACATAGAGGTGTAATTGGTAGATCAAATGACCATAGACTGACACGGGTTTTGAGACAAGATGTTTGTGATGGTTGACTCTAGAGGCGGATACTTCCATTGAACACTGAGGCATGAGAGCAAAAACATGACATGGACCAAAACTTGATGATGCAGTGGATGTTGTGACTTACGTCAGGTGACCCAGAGGAGTGGAAGAAACTCAAAAGATTGGCTCAATGCAGAGGTTCAGTGGATTATAATGCATGCAATGGACAAAGTGCCATGTTCAAGGGTGACTCTAAGAATTACTTGGTAATGTTCTCAAGACACTTCTTGGCTTGCTTCTTTCAAATTTTCCCCCATCCAGATAGACAAGTACCTCTTTTTGATTTAATGAGCTCAAGGAGGATAACACATGCTCGGTAAAACTCACCTTTGGTAAGTTCCTCTTCCTTTGTTTAACAAACTGGAAGAAGTAAGGTTTCGGTCCCATATGGGTCTATCGATGTTTTGTTTAGTGAGTCCAAAGACAAAAAACTTGAAGGTTTTTCATGATTATAGAGTCTAGAAACACACTTAAAAGAGAACTCTCTCAGTTCCTTTTTCATAAAGTAGTCTGACAAGACCGAAAAAGAGATAAACTATCACTCAATAAATGTTTTCTTCAAATACTTTAATGAGCATGGAAAGAACAAGGTCACTCAGTAATCTTTTCATCTTTAGAGAGTCTGAAAATAACTTAAAGATGACTCCAATGTTGTCCTTTTTTGTAATGTTAGTCTCACGAGGCTGAAAAAGAGGTAAATTATCACCCAAAAGATGCCCTTTCAGAACGTTTTAACGAGTGGGAAAGGAAGCAAGATCACTCGGCAATATTTTCATGTTTAGAGAGTATGAAAAGAGCTTAAAGGAGACTCCAGGGGGTTCCTTTTTCATGTATCCATACAAGTCTGAAAAAGAGATAAAATTCTACCTGGATGCATTCTCATGTATTTATGAGCATGAGAAAGAACAAAGACTAAGATCGGTATGCCCCCAGCATGAAGGCTAGTGGATTAACTCCAAAATGATAAGCAAAGGCTGGAGACATGCCCTCCAAGCTTCGATTCATTCACCGAAGGAGAAGGGTGGATGAAAAGAAGGTTCAAGAGAGGTGATTGTTTCATTTGTTTAATGAGCTTGACATAGGAAAAGAACTATGCTTGGAGCCTCTGTTTCATTTTTTAATGAGCTTTCCACAGAGAAGAGAAACTATGCTCGTGGTTTCGTCCGGATCATGGCTTCCAAGAGGAAAATGCTCTGGAAGGGTACCATGTCAAGGGACAAAACGTGGTCATGGCCTCCAGGAGATCTTCACTGGATGGAAGAGAATCACTCGAGAAGGAACACATATCAAGGGTCGCGATAGGAGTAAGGAGATCAAGCTCCAATAATCCTACCGAAGAAATCACCATGTCCACTACCAGATCCAAATCGTCAGAAGTTGAGGTCATGGGAGAAAACGCCACATAATTGACATGTGGCGGGGGGGATACTGTCTACATATAAGAACCACTTAGGGAGGTAACCCAGTTGGGGCCAATGAATGAAAGTTGATCAATAGTCACAATTCTTCCATCGTGAGGGAACGATATCACACGGAAAAGGGTGGATACAAGAGCTTTCATAGCATAGACATAATCTCACCCAAGGAGTAAAGAGAAATCCAAGGGGTCTCGGACTAACATGACATCGATAAAGACAGTTTTCCCTCCCAAATTTACAGGAAACTAAGGAAGGATCCCTAAAGGTTGACTAGTTCTTTTGTTAAAAGCTAACAAATTCTGTGTAACTGGTGCGAGCTGTGGACAACCCAAAGCATACCAAGCAACAGAAGACAAAATACGAACAGATGCAGCTTCATCTATCAGCGTTTGAGGAACATCCCGACCATGAACCTGTACTGTAATCTGGAAAGGAATGTGGGAGGGAAGACGAGGTCTAGTTAGCACACCCCAATAAAAAAGGATGGCTTCAGTACTTGGAGGGGGTTTTGCAGAAGAAGGAGGAATTCCCCCTGGCATGGTAGAGTCTATATTAACAAGAAAAACATGGGCAATATCAGGTTTACTCTCTAGAGGGAGAGTAGGATCGACCGATGATTGGATTGGGTCAACCAATGGTGGACTTGGATAGACCACTTTAGCACTCTTCAGAGGAAGAGTGGGACTGACCGAGGAAGGGACTAGATCAATCACTTTGACATTCCTCAATGGAGGAATGGGATTGACCGATGGAGAAACTGGATTGACCACTTTGGCACTCTTCAGAGGAAGAGTGGGACTGACCGAGGAAGAAACTGGATCAGTCACTTTAGCATTCCTCAATGGAGGAATGGGATCGAACGATGGCAAAACCAAATCGACCACTTGAGTTTCATTCTACAAGGGAAGAATGGGGTCAACGGGTGGAAACGGATCGACTTCTTTGGTGTCACTCTCTAACGGGAGAGTGGGATCGACCAATGATGAAAACGAATCGACCACTTTGGTGTCACTCTTTTGATGAAGAGTGGGGTTGATCGATGACGGAACTGGATCAACTACTTGGGTTCATGGTTCAATCGAGGAGGAAACTTGATTGACTACTTGATCAACCAGACTGACTGGGGATGGAACTAGATTGACCATTCCATCAACCAACGATGGGTCGGAGGAAAGAATACGATAACCTTTTGGAAGTTGAAGTTTTTCCAAAAGAGAAGAAGCCTCATCCATGCGAGGACAAAGGTGATAGTAATGATTACCTTTACATAACATGCAAGGGAACTTGACAGTTTGCTTCTTCTTACCAACCTGAACATCACTAGTTGATGGGGTATCATCGACATGACCGATAGGGGCTGATGACATGGAGGACCACATTTCTAAGACCTGGGTAAGACCGAGGCAATCCCTCAGAAAGTGGTCACCCTTACAAAGGCTGCAAGGGAATTTGGGTTTTGGATAATTCATTTTAATCTTGTTGACCTCATCAACACTCCCAGTAATATTAACAGTAACTGGTTGCTTAGAGACAATATCTAATGTTGTTGGGGTCTTTGTTCTTTTCAGGTTCTTCTTCTTCTTCTCTTTCCATTTCTTCTTCTTCTTATCAACCTGGCTACTCGCTTTATAGCTTTCACTAGGTGAAGAAGGAGAAATGGAAGGAGAATTGATGGGTGAAGAAGGTGAAAATTCAATGTGAGGTTGTTGTGTGGGTGGTGTACCAACATCTAAAGTATTAGGTGCAGTTGAAACATTGGGAGGATTCGGGATCACCAGAGTGGGGAACAACCAAACAGGTAATCTGATAGTGAGTCCTGCAACACTCAGTGTGGCAACATATGGAGGACCAAAGTTTCCAAATGAAGGAAAGGTATAAGGTTCCCCAGAAGAAGGGGTTCCTCCATTGGTACTCCCAGGATTCGATGCCATTATCACT
>JZKD02S0075651.1:394933-407670 GCA_000966675.3 Picea glauca
TTCGATGCCATTATCACTGACTCGACCTAAGGTCCACTAAGTAAAAAAACAACACATGCTACGAATCTAAGAAGCAATCAATCAAACAAACCTTCCTATGATGAAACCACTAGTTGGTGATGAAATCCAACGTTGCGAGATCAAAATAGGAAGGGGCAGGGATAGAGTGGGTGGATCAATTATGTTGGTGACCTACTTAATGGACTTACGCTTTGGTGCAAGCTTCCTCGCAGTAATTGTGGGTTTTCCCTCCAAGGAGCCCAAGTGAGTTTGACTAATGTTTTTTCCAGGTACAGTGAGACTTCCCTTCACCATCACCTTGTGTAAGACCCTAAATATTGTGGCTACTAAGGTCACCAACTCGTAGTCAGCCCCTGGGTGGGTATATTCGACAGTCCAGTCGAAACGTATGGGCAGAATAACAAGTTCGAAATCAACTTGGAAGGCTCCCACACATAATTATGGGTATACCTTCTAGTGACCCCCAATATACGATTCGACCACTAGAAACAGTTGGGCCACAGAGGGAAAATCTCCGTAACTCACCTGAATGTGACCTCGTGCGTAACCCCTGTGTGAGAGGGGGATCCCAGCAAGCCAATACGACAATTGGATTTGACTCTCCCTACCGCAAGATACTAAGTTTGTTTGATATCTTTGGAAAGTTATCCTATCAACCTATTCCAAAGCCCTACACCTTAAACTAATGTAGGTTTGCTAACAAAGATGTAAAAAGTCTGATAAATTTTAGTTAAGAGTTGATTTTGATGGCTGTTGTTTACTCAGAGGGTGTATGAAAGTGAAAATGATGGAATGATGACTCAATTCCAAAAAATATGCATGAAATATGATAAGCAATCATTTCTTTTCAATGAATACCTATTTAAGGGAAAGAGGAAGAGTCATTTTCACTATGAAACACTTGATAAGGAATGCCCTCAATCATTTTTGTTCTCAATCAAATCCAATATGATGCTACAACATTTCAGAAATGCAAACTAATCATTAAGATGTACTTTTGTCGTTTTCATGCGAATGATGATCAATTCAATGAAAATCTTGTCCTCCCAACTACCCTTTCAGATCAAGGAGATTCAGACAAGAAAATGTAGATTTCGCACAAACAACACACACTTTTGCAATCAAACAAGAGAAATAAAATAAAAAACGCAAAAGGAAGGAGAAAGAGATTGGATCAGATGACCTCAAAGAACCAAATGAGAAGAGTTACAGACTTCTGATGTCCTTCACTAGAGTGCTTGCTTAGTCGGATAGGAGAGAAGAAAGAAGGGGATTGATTTCAAGATTTCAACAATAAAAACTCAAAAATAATGAAGAAGGGCATAAAATATGAACAATAATGTGTTTACTTCTCAGAAGGAAGCATGTCAAAGGTCAAAGGAAGCATTATTGAATCACAAAGCAGCTCAGCAAGTGAAGAAACAGGGTCTGGACCTCCAAAAATTGCAATTTTGGAAGAGATTTTGGGAACAAAAGGGCTGGTGCTCTAATATAAAGGACACCAAAGCATTATAAATCCCTGTATAACACTTCCAGGGAGTTTTGGTGCTCTACTAACATGGGCAAGGGGGCGCCAGGCTCAAAAAACTCACAAAAAGTCCAAAAAACCCAAAATTTCAATGGAATTTTTTGCAATCAAGCTGAGTGCGATGGAGTGAAGATTCAATCAACAAATACAATCAGATATGAAGGGGTGAAAAAGGCCTAATAACACAAAGGGTGAGACAAGGTCTATGAGGAAAAATCAAAACCAAAAAGTTATGATTCGATTCCCTAGTGGAGTCGCTAGTTTCTATTGAAGGAAAATCTCCCTGTGGACAGGTAGATCTCCTCAAAGAGCTAGACTCTTAACTCTAAGACAGAAAGTGCTTATCATGGTCACTAAATTCCTTTTAGATCTAGGTGGACTAGTGTATGAGGAGGAAGGAGAAAAGAAGTACCTTTTACCAGTGTTTGTCCCTGCACGCTTCGAGTTGAGCTCCAATCTTTCGCTCCTCGATAAGCCCTGTAGACAAACAAAGTATGACCACTTCCTAATCTATCAAGATTAGTCCAAAGTAGATATATCTACTAAAAAGAAAATTTCATGTGAGGTTGAACATGAATTAGAAAGAAACAAGCCAAGCAAATTATATTAATGAAGACAAAACATTGCTTACAACCATAGATGAATTCCAGCAGTTTCGTCAAGTCCTCCTTGTCTAGCCCTTGCTCAAAAGATCCACAATACGAATGATGATAGCTTCACCGATTGTTCCCTATGAGATCATAGGTCTCTTGTTCCCAAATTATCTCTGTTCCATCACCACTTATAAGATCATAAGTTTGGTGTGATTCTCCCTTTCCAGTCCCCTTTCACCATTAGAAATCTTGCTTATATAGCCTTGGAGAGGCTCAAAAACTTGAGATATCCTTGGGGAAGGTGAGGATTTTCCTCCTCCAGTTGAGGATCTTCCCTAAGATCATGGCTGGACTAGGGATTCAAGCTCAACTGCCTTCTAAGAATGAAAAGATCCTTCCCCCATTCATCTCAACAACTCAATTGCTGCCTAAAATAGGTAGCGCTCCCTTAAAAGGCCCATCAGAGCACTGTAGCACTCCCTACTAAGCTTAAGGGGGGAGATAACACTCCTAAAATCAATAGAACTCCTCCAGAAGCACCAAATATCTTTATAATTCTCCCAGACAGTGTAAGGGGGAGTGCCAGCACTCCCAGAAGAGGTATAGGGGAGCGCTCCCCTCCAAAAACTCAATTTTTGAGGTGCTTTCAGATGGAAAAAGGTTTGTAAGCCTGCTGACTCATTTCTCCTCTTCCAAATCAAATGTTTGAGGTGTTTCAAGTGTCTTTCTCATGTCGTTATAGGCACAACATAGGCATCATGGAAGTATGCTTCCCTGACACTTGCGACATTTGTGAGCAAAATGCGACACTTGCGACACTTGCGACACTATCGAAGTGAGTAATTTTGACGTGTAATAGTTATGTAATGAAAATTGGATTTTCATGTAATATTATTGTGGGAAATTGTAATGTAGAAATGTAATTCAATGATTGTCGATTGGGATAGAATTAATAAACACTTGTTAAAAATGAAATGCGAAAAATACTTAGTTAGTAACTTGGTGAGGGTTCCTAGACTTGTCAATGACATGAGCCTTTGTATAAACCAAATACAAGGTTCCAACAAGAGAATAAATTTTTTTATACTATATATTATCTAAATTGATAGTCATGGAATCTTACATCCATTGTTAATAAATATGAAGTGCATTTATTATGGAATTTGGCTTTAGAAAAAAGTAACAAGTGCATGTGGGGGTTTAGCATTTCCCAATAATTGTTCAAAATAATACCTAAACAAGATGTTGTGGTAATCATTATTGGTTATTCATATATTGTCCATCATCATGAAGCCTTATCATTCTTTGATTAGAATGCAATCATTAGGTCCCCATGAAGCCTTGATATTCTTCAACAGAACACAAGTCCTAGGCATAAAATCCAACTCAATCACCATGGTTGGTGTTCTATCTACATGTGCATATTTATTAACTCCGAAAAAAGGTAAGCATATCCATGGAATGAAAACATTGTTGTTTATTCCTAGACTCATTTTCCCATGAATTCACAACATTCTTCAATGAAATGTAGGTTATGCTAGGAATAAAACCCAACTCAATCACCGTGGTTAGTGTGATTCCCACATTTATGGATTAATTAGCTCTAGAAAGAGGTAATTAGATACATGGTTATCCAATAAAAATAGGATTTGAATTTAATGTTGTTGTCGGAAATGGTCTTATAGAAATCTAAAGGAATTATTGTTGGTTCAGATACATTAGTAAACCATTGTTTGGAATTAAATGTAGCGAGCACTTACTCCATGCTGACTTGGTGAGGTTCCTCAACTTGTCAATGACGTGAGCCTTGCTAAGAACCAAAGAAAATATTCCAACACCATAATCAAACATAATGCATGAAACATCTTGCGTCCATGGTTATTCCCTTTACATACAACAAAATAATTGTATGGCTCTAGAATAGAGGAGAGTCAAGGTGACATCCAACTTCTAATTGTCAATCAAAATGAGCATTTAGAGAAAACATGGATAAGCATTAATGCATAATGTTAAGAATTCTATAAAAGGTTATCCTTTTGACAAGTGAATAATGTTATGAATGTTATCAATAAAGATCCTTTAGAGCCATGGTTATGGAATAAAAATTGGATTTGAATGTAATGTTGTGATGGAATTGACATTTGTTTTTTAAATACCTACAATGTCGTTACTATTGTGACATCTTGGATTTTCTCTCCCATAGAAAACACGTTGGAGATGATCCTCTTACCATCAATGTTTCCACAATTTCCTACGTCATTCTTATGATGCCTGGAGACATCTCTCCCAATGAAAACATGTTGGATATGATCCTCTTACCTTTGGTGGAGAGATGTTCCCCTATGTCAGTATTACGACACCTGGAAACGTCGTTTCCATAGAAAACACGTCGGAGATGATCCTCTTACCGTCAGTGGAGAGACGTTACCCTACATCGGTCTTACGATGTCTAGGAACATTGCTCCCATAGCACACACAAAATGGAGATTGACAAAATGGGACGTCGGAATTTTGATGTCTATGACGTCGCTGTAGGAACGACTATATGGGCTTTGGATAGTCAAATCTGAGTGAAAAGTGACCTCATGAAACATCATAATAGAGATGATAGCTATGGCTTTGGCAAAAGTGATGTCATGTGAAATGATGTTTTATGGGGTCCGTTGTTTTTCATTCTCCCAACAATATAAAGTGGCAATTGTGTCGAATGCACTGTCGGAATTTGACCCAAATGTACTAGTGAAGCATCCCATCGATCTGACCCCAGGCACACCACTACCCAATGGGCCAGTCTACCTCCACTCTCTGTTAGAAAATGAGTAGATAAAGAGGAAGATCCAACAACTGCTCCACAAGGGGAACATACATCCCATCTCATTTCCTTGTGGGAGCCCAATCATGTTGGTGCAAAAGAAACAAGGGACCTGGCGACTCTGCGTTGATTACTAGGCCCTGAATAAAATCACAGTCTGAAACTAGTACCTGGTTCCTTGAATCGACGACCTCCTTGATCAGCTCATGGGGGCCAAATACTTCAGTAAGATTCATCTGAATTTTGCCTACCACCAAGTCCTAATAGAACAGACAGATGTATGGAAGACCGTCTCCAATTCAAAAGAAGTTCTTTTTGAATGGTTGGTCATACCCTTTGGTTTGAAAAATGCTCCAACAACTTTAATGAGGATGATGGATGATACCCTACGACATTTCACCAATAATTTTGTAGTGGTGTATCTAGATGACATCTTCATCTACAACAAGACTTGGGTGGAACACTTGTAGCATATTCAGTAGGTTTTGCACACCTTGCGGTAGCACAAACTATATACAAACTTGGAAAATGTGCCTTTGGCATGGATAGGGTCCATTACTTAGGCTACATCATTGATAGACATGGTGTGCATGTGGATCTATCCAAGATTCAGTTAATCCATGACTGGTCAGCCCCAACCACACTCATTGAACTTTGGAGCTTCTTGGGCCTTGCCAATTTCTATCACAGGTTTGTGTTGGGATTCTCTCATATCACATGGGCCCTCAGCCAAGTAACCAGGGGTGGTGGTAAGGAAAAATTTGTTTGGGGCTTGTCCCAACAACAAGCCTTCAATGAATTGAAGAAGCATTTGTGCTCATCCCTAGTACTTTAATTACTGGACATGCAACATCCCTTTGATATTGAGACATATTCTTCATACTATGATGTGGGCATCATTCTCACTCAACACAACCACCCCATGGTATATCATAGTGAGACACTATCAGATGTTGTCCATAAGTACCCTACTTACGAAAAATAAATGTACTCCATTGTGAAAGCTTGCTGCCAGTGGAGACATTACATTCTTGGGAAGGAGATAGTCATCCACACTATTCACAAGCCACTACAATTCATGCAAACCCAAGGAAAATTGCAGAATGACTGCCATCAGAAGTGGTCCACATACTTACAACAGTTCCACCTCAACATCAAGTATAAAACAGGAAGTACCAACCAAGTTGTTTATTGCCTCAACCGACCTCCAGTCGTGACACTCACCAAAGTGATAGACTCTTGTGGCCACGAGACCTTCGGATGGCCCCACCTCTATGAGCCAGACCCTAAATTCTTCACCACCTACAAAATGTTAGGCGCCAACTCAGTGGTCGCTAATTTCCATCTTTAATATGGGTTGTTGTGTCGTCTGTTCTATCTCTGTGTTCCATCAAGAGAGTGTACAAAGATGATTTGGGAAGCTCACTACAGTCAGGTGGTAGGACACTTTGGCATCGAAAATACAGTGGTAGTGCTACAGAAACATTTCTACTGGCCTAAACTTCAATAGGATGTCAACAAGTAGATTAGGTTCTACACCGCCTGCGTTATTGCCAAACCGACCACTAAGAAATAGGGCATATACACCCCTCTACCTACTCCTAGCAGGCCATGGGAATCCATCTCAATGGACTACATGTCAGGCCTCCCTTCCACCAAGAGGGGGAATGACTGTGTTTTTTTGGTTGTTGGTCACTTTTCCAAGATGGTGATTCTAGCCGCCTGCAAGAAGAACATCACAACATAAGCTACTGCCAAGATATTCTTTGAATGAGTATGGGTACATTTTGGGATCCCACAAACCATTATCTCATACCATGACATTCAGTTCCTCGGAACATTCTGGTTGAGCCTCTGGTCACTGCTAGATACCAAGCTCATCAATTCCACTACCTTCCACCCCCAGATAGATGGAAAAACTAAGGTCGGCAATCAGACGATCGTACATATCCTGTGCATGTAAAATTAAAAACACCCCCGCACATGGGATGAGAGTCTTCCCTATGTCCATCATAGCTACAACCAAGCCCTGCATAGCTCAACTGGCCACAACCCATTTCAGATTCCAACCATTCGGCCCCATGGATGTTTCACTACCCCTGGTGACCACCTCAGTTGAATCATTCCCTACTCCAACAGAAGCTAACAAAGCCACCCATTTCATTGAGTGGATTCATCACATCTTCCAATAGGTCTAGGATATTCTAGAGAAGTCTAATGCCAAGTAGAAGCAGCGCCATGATCAACATTAAGTGACACAAAAGTTTCAGGTGGGAGACAAAGTTTGGTTGCACTTGCAGAAAGAAAACCTTATAGGGCCCCATCAAAATATTCAACCACTTCATTATGGGCCATACACCATCACCAGTATTGTGGGTGACAACGCTTTTGAGATCATCATTCCCCCTTTCTTTGGCATGCACCCAGTCTTCAACGTGGCTCTCCTTCGACCATATTTCCCACCATTATTGGACACCTCAGAGATAGCAGAGAAGTTGAAACCAATAGATCTCAACCCTGACTACATGAAAAAAGAATCTAGTGATGATATTGGGGCACACATATCAAGGGCACTCAAAAACCAAGGATCCATCTTTATCGAGTCATCAAAGCAGGGCAACTCCTGTACCAAGGCAAGTGGCTCACCCGGGGCCAAATTCAGAAGCAATTTCCTCATATGATGGGGGAACTCAACGAAATGGAGACAATTTATCCATAAGGATGGAGGATTGATCTACGTGGATATCGGTGGCCACCCACCTTTTCCAACTCACTCAAAATAGTTTTCTGGCAATTTTGGCAATTTACTATTTTTAGCAGTTTTTAACTTCCAAGGCCATTTTGAGGGCCTAAATGAAGTTTTTCCGGGATCGATATTCTCAATGATACCCAAAGTCTATTATTGAGCCCCTAAAATCAATTTCCTAGACGATACCTTTCCAACAGGCTGTCGTTCTCCTAAAATGAAGTTCGTATGCAAAAGTTATGACCCTGGGAAGTTGATGTACTAGCTTACCCAAACGGGGCCCACATGACTTTTGGCACTTCATCTCCTAGAGTTAGGTTTTTGGATGTCTAAGTTTTTTGAAATTCCTATTTATTGTATAAAGGACTTTAGAGCCTCATTGTAATCATCTTTTTGCGAATGAGCATAACCGTCATATCTCTTCTCAGAGATAAGTTGCCACCATTCCATCAATCTTGTTTCCGCTGCATTTTATAGTTTCAGCTTATTTCCTTATTGAATAGAAAACCAATTTTACTATATCTTTGTTATTCCGTGTTACGAATCTTTTAATAATCTTTTTTTATTTCGTTCTTTTAAAATCCAAATCAAAAATTGAATGAATGTTGGAAGCTAGCATCATAGAACCAGTAGAGGAATCTGAATGGATCATTTCCATGGTAGTACAAAAAAAGAAGCAAGGGGGGATAAGGATTTATGTAGATTTGAGGAAACTCAATGATGCTTTCTTAAATCATCCTTTCCCTACCCCTTTTACATATGAGGTCTTGGAGAATGTGGGAGGATAGGAAGCATAGCCATTCACAGCTGGATTCTCATATTACCATCAAATCAAAATAACTCCAGAGGATAGGTATAAGACTAGCTTTGCTACATAATGGGGATCGTACCAGTAGACAGTCATGCCATTTGGACTGAATAATGCACCAGCTATATTTCCAAGGGTACTCATAGCTTCTTTTAAGGAATTCATACATCAGTTTCTAGAAGTATATCTGGATGAATGGACTATGTATAGTCTTTTGAAATATCATGTAGAATTTTTAAGACTAATGTTGGAAAGATGAAGGCAATGTCAAATATCATTAAACATAAAGAAATGAATTTTTGGTACACCATTTGGGATATTGTTGGGAAATATAGTGTCCAAACAAGGCTTACTGGTTGACCTTGCTAAGATTGCAGTTATTGTGAACTTACCACCACCAAAGTCAGTGCACCAGTTAAGAGCCACACTTGGACATACAGGATACTAAAGGAAGTTTATAAAGGGGTATTCACAGATTATTGCACCAATGGAAACGTTGTTAAATAAGGACACCAGATTTCAGTGGAATGAGGATTGTCAGCAAGAACTGGATGTTCTCAACGAAAAATGGTGACAACATCTATATTAGTGTTTCTAGATTGGGAAAATAAATTTCATGTGCATGTAGATGCATCAACAATAACACTTGGAGTAATTATGGTGCAACCATAAGTAGGGGAATTAGATCATCCTATAGCCTTCGCAAGAAGGAAGTTGTCAAAATCTAAGGAGAATTACAACACCACAGAAAGAAAAGGCCTAGCCATGGTATATGCACTTCAGATATTCACGCATTATTTATTGGGTAATCATTTTAAAATGTTCACAAATCATTCTTCCCTCAAATATCTAGTCAAAAATCTAGTGCTGGGGGGGAGGATCTGTAGATGGTTGTTATTATTTTGAGAATTTGATTTTGAAGTAATAGTCAAACCAGGGAAGTTGAATGCAGGACCTTGTCACTTTTCAAGGGTAACCAATGGAGAAGAACCTACTAACTTGGAAGACAACTTCCCTGATGCACAATTATTTTCAGTACATGTAGTTGATGAATACTTCGTTGATGTCTTTGAATTATTAAGCACATGAGTTGTGCCAAAATAGTCTAGTACTATGTAGAAGAAAAATATGGTAGTCAGAGTTGCAAACTATCAACCCATTGCAGGTCATTTATACAAGATGGGCGCAGACAACATTTCGAGAAGGTGTGTATTGGAACATGACTGGCTCAGGATTTTAGCAAAATCTCATGAAGGTATAGCTAGAGGACACTATGCAAGTAAAGCTATCACACATAAGGTATTTTGTGCAAAGATATGGTGGCCAACAGTTCTTAAAGATGCTAAGGAATATTTCCATGACTATGATGTCTGTTAGAGGGTTGGAAAACCAAATAGGAGGAATGAGATGCCCCTAAGACCACAAGTAACTCTACAGGTATTTGAAAAATGGAAAATATATTTGTTTGGACCTATTAATCCACTTGTAAGAAGGTCAAGAGCCATATATATCATTACTGTGACTGAATACTTAACCATATGGGTATAAGCAACACCAATAAAAAATTGCAGTGTAGAGACAACAACACACTTCTTATTTGAGAAGGTGATTACCATATTTTGATGTCCCAAGATTTTTATGAGTGACCAAGGAACTCATTTTATTAATAGTACCATCAAGTCTATGAATGAGGAGTTTGAAGTATATCACCAGAAGAGTACACCATATCATCCTCAGGAAAATGGGACAGTAGAATCTTTCAATAAGATTTTGAAAAATGCTTTGACTAAGATATGCAATGTTAACAAGGATGATTGGAATTTGAAAATACCAGCAGTACTACGGGCATACGTGACCACGTGAAAGAAGTTGACAGGACATACACCATTTAGATTGGTGTATGGACAAGAAGAGGTGGTGCCATTATAATTTTTGGTACCAAGTCTATGTATAGCAACAATTACCAACATGATAGAAAGAGGCGTAGTACAAGAGAGGTTAAGTCAAATGATGGAAATGGAAGAATACTAGATTATGGAAGGATTTCACCAAGAGGTACAGAAAGAAAGGGAACAATCCTGGCACGATAGACACATTAAAAATAAGAATTTTGATTAGGGAGACCTAGTTCTTCTCTATGACATAATTTTTTTGAAACACCATGGTAAGTTCAGAATGCATTGGCTAGGTCCATATGAAGTAAATACTATCACAGATGGAGGATCTGTGCAACTAAAGGACTTGGTAGGAATATAACTGAAAGGAATGGTCAACAGTAGTCGACTGAAACTGTATAGGGATAATTGACCTATTAACTCTTAAAAGTTACAGTGCAGTAAGAAAACCATGTATATAGTGTACTATAGTATATATTAGGAAAAAAATTGACAAAAATAAATAAAAAGTAACAAAAGGAGAAAAAGGAAGACAAAAGTAGAAAAATAAGGAAAATATAAAACATTGGGAAAGGTCGTGAGCAACAAATAGCGAAATCAACGCATCAAGAAGAAAAAGTTACTCCTTGGATCATATGACTAATATTAAGAAAACACAATGCACCGGGGGAAAATTCATAGCCGAAATGTGCGACGTACCGAAAATTTACATTGCACTGAAAAACGAGCCAATGATCGAAAAATTAAAAACCAGTCATCAGGGTAAAAAGGTGTGAACTAAACATTTATGAAACTTAATGAGTCATTCTCAAGAAGATTTAAAACATTTATGGCCATCAAAGAAGTGTCTTCAAGAATATCTAGGTCATTTATGACACCTCGTATATGACTAAAATGTGGGCCAAACAATACTCATTGTGAATTTACATATCCATGAAGCTAAGGATCACAAAGACAATTGGTGAATAGGTGTGTTTGAAGATCTTAGATGCCAAATTTCAACCACAAAATGAAGGATTACAAAGGATGGCACCTCCAAATATCAGTGCACTTGGCCAAACAACATAGAAAACAAGAAGCATCCACAAGTCACCACAGGAATCCGTAGAGGAAGAACAAGCTTTTACACAACCAGAGGGATTTGTTGATGTCGACACAATTCCTTCCCCACGGGCTGAACCAATAAGTGCCACACTAGTAGAGGAAGAGGGATAAGCCTCGACGATGGTCGAGATGGCCATCAACTCATAGGGAAGTTTGGGGTGGAAAAACCCATTGGCAATAGGAAACCTACAACAATCTCCCAGGGCCAAAGAAGCCCACCATACAAATGGCTTTGACAGTGAAAGGACAAAATATGACAGGCCAGGGTCACAACCTATGGTAGGGTCTGTGCAACATGAGTAAGTGAAACTTGAAGACATCATGGGGCAAGCAGAGTCGGGATGGGAAGAAAGAGAACTAGAGGCTGGGAAATCTAGTGTGCCAACACAGAGAAAGGGGAAACAACCCATCTCACGGTCCTCGCACAAACATCCTAAGGCCTCTGTATTTTTGTCACACATTCCAGATGAGGTGCAAGAGACACCAAGTTTGTTGGGTTGCATCGAAAGGTTAAGGTATGAATACCACGATGTGTCTGACACCAGTAAGTTCCCATAATTTTCACAATAGGTGTACATGGAACGCTTGGGCACGGGTTTGTTAGGAGATCCAATGTTGCAGCTGAAATAGTGGGTAGCAGGCATGGTAAATACAAGGATACTTAAATTTCTATAGATTCCTCACTTCAGAAAGGAGAAAGACATGAACAAATGCATCAAGCAGTTACCGGTGGTCCTCCATGGAGGATTTTTGTGGATGGACAAACCAATGTCCACCGATGTCGAATTAATTTCGTTAATCACAGGACTGCCATCAAATGGAAAGAAGCTCACACAGTATATGGATGACAAAACCAAGGAAAAGGAACTCGTGGAAGAAATGAAGAAGACCTATGGAACATAAAGGGGTTCATGTGGCATTATAATGAAGTGGATCAGTGACACAACATCCAGGATGGAAAAAAAATTGATGGTGTGCAAACTCCTTCAAAAATGTCACAAGGAGGAGGTCCCCGCAGGAGTTTTTGTAGTTGTTGTTGGAATATTGGTTGTTGTCATTGATGTCAACTCCAGTCATGGGTTTTGGACCGCAGGATTGATAAAGGTATTTGGACTTGAAGGACAATGCACATGCATATACAACACCCATGAATGGATAGTATACATCATGTTGTTTCTGGTGGTATGTGGCACGTCACGTGGATCCTCATGGTTGAGGAGAAATGAATTT